>VYZW01019113.1:0-263107 GCA_013401315.1 Balaeniceps rex | reverse complement strand
CTCTCGTCCTCCTACTTCCCTGAGCGAGCTTGGATGCTGGAAGAAGCCTCTTGGATATGGGATCATATCTGGTTTATCACAGTCTGGGTTTGATCCTCTGCTGCTCCGTGTTGAGTTCAGTCTACGCTCTGGTGAGTCCCTCAATCTTTTCCCTTCGCATTCTTGAACGATCCGCAGGGCTGTTTCCTTGATGAGTAATTTACTGTATCAAGGATTTAGAAGGCAGAACGCTGGGTTGGTTTTTGGGTTGGTTTTTTTTTTTTCAGCCCAGTGGTTTATTTCGCTGGCAGATAGTGTGTGCAGTTGGTCTCAAGAGTTGCTGCTGCACCAGATGAAATTAAAATGTCTGTGCTTCCCCAAGAGTTTGAATCACTTTTAAACCCCTCCGGACAGGAACGCGTGCAGTTTGACAGGGATCTGGGGAAAGAGTTTGCGGGATAATTTAAAAGACACCTATGAGTACAGGGCAATTTTTCCTTTTCTTTTTATTTTTCTTTTTTTTTTTAATCTACCCCCCCCTCCACAAGACGACAAATTTAATTTTAATTTATTCTTCTTAATCTGCAAATCTGCTTAATCTCAGCGAAACACTGCCTGCCTCTTTGGGATTAAATTTGGAGAGGACCTTAGAGTGCAGGGCTTGCAGGCAGTTTACACTCAGCAGCATGAAAGTAGTATTAACCCTTTGCGTCCTGGCGCTGTTTTCACCTGTTCCTACACACACCGAGGCAGAATGTCTTTACAGAGGTAGCAAAAAGGGCTAAAGTCTGTCAAAACTGCCTCGACGGTGGTGATGGGGAATGGGCTAAGATCTACAGACCCTCCTCTGCAGCCCCAAGTGGTCTCCAAAGCCCTTCTTGCAGCAGTGAAGGGAAATGGCATACAGAATCGGCCGCCAGATATTAACCCAGTGATGGGAACGCTGCGTTGACATGTGCTTTCCTTGCTTTCTCCATCCCTGGAATCACCACCACTGCTGGCTGTTTCTCAGTGCCTTCCACTGTCGGAAGGGGCATGGCCACCACCTAAAGCGGTGTCTGCTTTCCATGAGGGATGGAGATGTGTTTGAAAGGGAGTGGGCTCATCCCGACCCTGGCTCCAGCCAGGTCCTCCCTGACCCTCTAGGAACCATCACCCTGGGCCGTGTCCCATGGGTTTGGTAGGGACTGCGTGGGACCTTGTGCAGGGCTGGTAGGGTGGGTATTTCCCCCACATGTCCAGCATCATGCTAGAGGGAAACATGTCCTCAATAAATGAGAAGAAGCAGCCCCTTGGAAAGCAATTTTTGTGGCAGTCCATCCCTGTCTTGCTCTATCTCTAAGCACCAATAAACCTTTCAAAACCCAAAGAAAATTGGGGAAATTGGGAAGACCCCTTGTAGATTTATTGAGGTTTTAGTGACGGTTGAGGTTTCTCCACCATTCTGGAGTTGGATTAGCATCTTCCATGACCACGTCTGACTTTGGGGCCATACCATGACAGGGTAGGTCCCGTAGCACCTGCTACCCCCCGCCTCCACAGCCCTGCTGCCGCTGAAGTCAGCACCAAAATTCCTGCTAGCTTCAGTGTCTCCGTTGCTACCGGTGAAAATCAGGTTCGTGAAACAGTCAGATTGGAGACCAGCAAACTTCAGGACCCAGAAAAGACAGGCGAGGCTGCACAGTGCGTCTCTAGTCCCATTACCAGTTTACTCCCCACTCCCAGTACATCCCAGTACCTCCAGAAGGTGTCGAGGACCAGCCAGTGAACCAAGTGTCAGCCGTCTCGTGTTCTCAGTGAACATTATTGTGTTTTATTTTTGATAGCCCCATCCCAACAAACACTTTCGGATCACAAGCGATTTGCTCAGCAGCGCTGGAAGGCGACAGGGGCTCACGCCTGGAGCAGCTGAGCGTGCCCCGTGCACCGGCTCAGAGTGATCTGGACCTGGGCATAAATCAGGAATAGCTTTGCCAGAATCACAGAAGGGCAAGAAAGTAGGGAAATTTGCTGGGAAGGGCTAGGAGAGGAATGCACAAGGGTATTTTCTCTTTTGCGTTCCCAAAGCCTGAGCCCCTGCTGCAGTGATTTAGGGTCCTGCCGCTAAAAACCCCATTCGGTTTAATTATGCCCAGGCTGAAGTGCACTTTTCAGACATTTCCCTTGCTTTTCAAACCCACTGTTGACAGCTGAAGGAGTTGCCAGAAGGTTTGAAAAGTTGTCCTGACAATTCAGCGTCTGCAGAGATGTTGTGAGTCCCTGCTGGCATCCACTTAGGCAGAATAAGAAGGTCAGCCCCATGTCATCCCACCGTACAACAACTTGCGAGGCAGGGAACAACTTGCAGGGTGCCTAGAGCCTGATTTTTTTTTTTTTTTTTTTTGCTGTTGTTGTTTATTTCCCAAATGAACTTGATTTTTAAATGAACTTTGAAAAGACGGAATGGTATTGGCTGCATGTTTCAGCACGGTGATGTCTTGGTAGCTAAACTATAAGAAGGGTCATATATAGACTTGATACTTGGCTAGACGGTCTGAGCGTGTTTTATGTGCTCCCATCAGTAGAAGTCACCAAGTGCCTCTCTCCAAGAAGCAACAAGCAAAAATCAATGAGGGTAGCTGCAGAAGGACGGGGATGCAAGGTCTTAACTTAGAGACAGGCTCCGTGGAAGCTTTGGGCTCAGCTAACAGTGGTACCCGATCTTTCACTCACCCAGCAGAGCAAAGCAAAGCTCTGTGGTGGAGTTTGAGTCAGGAGGATTCCCGCAGACTGAGGCAGCCGACCGCTCAGAGCTTCAGGGCACAATTTAACTGTCTGAGGCTGGAAGACTTGAGCCTTAAGAACAGTGGCCCTAATTGCTGGGCTCTTTGCAGCTCGGTTGGTTTGCATCTGAGAGCTGGTGATGCTGAGATCAGGCAGAGCATGATGCATCCTAAATCTGAAGCCATCGCTCCCGTTGTTCCTTTTGTCAGCGGGCAAAGATGATAACGAAGGCACTTTTTGCAGCAAGAGTGCTGAAGTAGGGGTGGGGAATGGTTTCTTTGATTGCCTGTGTCACTGGTACATCACTGGTGCATGGGGCAGGATGCTGGCAGCTGAATCACGTCTCCGCTGCGTGTGGGCTGCGTGTCCCTGCATTAACTGTAAACCACAGTGGGAAATTCAGCACATGGAAATCGTGGCCCCCGCCATGAGCCTGCGGCCACGCAAAATCCCTACTGAGATCAGCATCCCTGCCCTGAGCTTTTGAGAGGCAGCTGAGAGGGACAGATGGCTGGCTTTGATGTGGGGTGAAGTATTGGGTGAAGCTCTGCTCTCCTGCAACTTCCCTGGCAATCCAGAGAAGTCCTAACCCAGCATTTTCCTGGGAATATCATGATTAACACCTGCCTAAACAGCGAGAGGAGTTTAGCTTGTCATTTGAGTGCTTTGTGCCTGAAATCTGGCAGGGTGAGGGGTTAAATTTGGGTTCATTTTGCTATATGGTCCAAGGGCCAGGGAAGAAAGATTGGCCTGAGCCAGACAGCCCGGCAAACACAGGCTTGAAAAGAAGATATGTGCAAAAGGAGCTTTAAAATTAGGGTCTGACGTCAGCAGAGCATGGGAGAAGTTAAGACGTCGGCATTATGATTTTATCTGAAGGGCGCTGCCGGAGCTCCTTGCAGAAAAACCTCCCCGTGTCCCACCTCCCAGCAGAAAGCCCCATGGTTTGCTCTGCCAACCCCTTCAGTTTTCACTCAGTTTCCTTCTCTTGCCAGTTTTCCCAACCCAGTTGTCACTGGAGAAGATATTCTGCATAATAATAGTAGTAATAATAATAATTAATAACAAGCCACCAGCCTTCTGCAGGGCTTTGGGTCAGGATAGCTCCGTTTTGGGAAAGGGGTATCAGCCTGAGCCGGCTGCAGCCAGCTCAGCTCAACGTGACCCAGGGAAGCAGGTCCGTATGGGGTATGAAATGGGTGGCAAAAGGGACCTCCACCTTACTGCGGGGGTCTTGCCTTTCAGCAGTGCTCGGCGCCTTGCAGAAGGTGCTGCACTTTAGGGGGATGGATTTTAGCAGCAGAATGGTCTCAACCCCTTTCTGTTTGCTGCAGCCTGTGGTTTCCCAGCCCTGGCCCCACTCAGGCTGCTTGGGCAGTGCTGAAGTTTCCCTCGGATCTCGCAGAGAAGCAGTAGCAATCCCCCAGAAATTCAAGGTGTGTCAGGAGAGGATTTGGAGCTCTTTCTTGCAGGCATAACCCAAAACAGGGACAAGCTCAGCCAGGTCACCTGCAGAAGGGTCCCAGCCCCTATTCCCAAGGGAGCTGCATCCACACCAGCATTGGTGTTAATCTCCAGTAGGAAAATCCTGTATAAACGGAAAAAACTCTCTTGTTCACACCAAAGCGATTCTTGGGTCACCGACCAGCTGAGATCCCGGTGCTCAGGCAGCAAAGCAGCTGGATTAAGGAGGTGCTGGTCGGTGTTTTGCTCTTTGATTTGTCTCTCGTTCCTCTGATCAGACCCACATCTTCATGGATCTGGAAAGGGGAAGGATTTGAAGTTGAATAATTTATAGCTGGAAAGGAAAGATAATCATATTCTGCCTCAGAATATGGCTCATAATAAAAAGAATAATAATAATAAAATAATCCTATATAGACATCCTGCAAACCCTGACTAGCTGCCTAACTTCATTAAATAAAGGCAGGCTCCAAGTGCAGGGAAACAATGTCTGAAATGTTGTTTTCTCCGCACACGCTTGGGAGCGTGCCCATCCCTGCCCCGTGTATTTATGAAAGATATGATTTTTGTTATTGTGCTTCGGGATTAGCAGATATCCCTGGACTATAAAATACTCAACCGCAAAATATAAAGCAAACAAGCCTCCTCGTCAGGGTAACGCATGGGCTGTGATTTCATCCCATGCAAGCCAAAAAAAGTTCAGCTGCCCCGGTGGCACGCCTGACCTGAGCAAGCCGAGTTTGGTGCGAGCTCCTTGCATCGGGAAGAGGAAAAGCAACAGGGCAACTGCGCGCCCAGCGGGGTCAAGGCTGGAGGAAATGAAATCCGAGGTGCGTCTTTCAGGTCCAGGCAGTTGTTGTTTGGTTTCTTGCCTCCTAGAAATAGCCCCAAAGCGGTGCTTTGAGATCTGAGTGGGATTTTTCTGGCTAGGGCAGTGTGTCTGCAGTCCTTGCGAGGGGTACCCCCAGCCCAGACATCTCAAGCAGAGACAGCTGCTGCCCTGCCACCGCCTCCCTGCGCTCCCATGTCCCTTTGAAAAATGATGCTGGGAGTCTGAGAGTCGTCCCACAGCTGTGTGTCTCCTATCGGCTCTTTCCTGGGCTGGGTGTACTGATAAGGGACTCTCCTAGGGTGTAAAGATGCTGGCTGGAGGATTTCCCTCTGCTTGGGAAATGCACCGCTCAGCCCCTTGATCAAATTCAGTTGAAATCAGTCCCTGGAGAGTTTGGAGAGTTATTTGGGGCACAGACACCACGCTCATCACACTAAAACCCCTATATCGCAGCTATTACCATACAGCCGCTGACCGAGCAGTGTGGGGCGAGGTGGTGAAGCACCTCTCCTGGCGCTGAGATACAGGGCTGGGGAAATCCTGCTCCCTGGAGCTGGTAGCAAAGCTATGGCTCCAGCTAAACCCTGCTGTCGTTGAATTTTCTTTGTGCCTGAAGATGAGGAGGAAGGAATAGCAGAGCCAGACTACGGCTGCCTCTGACTTAAACCCTTCCTGGGAACTTGTCCTCATTGCTGCCAAGAGGCTCAATCCTCATCCCGCACCGCTGGGAGAGGGCGATGAAGCCCGGCGTGTATTTAGGTACTCACTAGACTGTGCGGCTCTCCGACCCCCATGGCTCTTACTGGGCTCGTCTCAGCCTTTTCAGTTCTGATCCCTCCAAAATTCCTCGCCCTCTGACACTGTCCGGATCAAAGGGAGAAGCCTGCAGGGATCCCCCTCCCTTGCGGATGGGCTGTTTCTCTGCAAAAGGGCAAGTGTAGAGGGGTTTGTCTGTCTGCTCAGCTCCTGCTGTAAGTGAAGCTTTAGCTTCACTTTCTCAATTAGAAACCATTACAACAAAAAAAAACCAAAGAAAAAGTGTTCCTTAGGGCAAGCCCTGACCAAAAGGAAGAACTCAACAGGATCAGCCTGTGTTAAAGATCAGACAATATCAAAGATATTTTGCCCCAACATGGAGAATTTGCTTTCTCCCTCTGCATCCACTTGGCTGTTGTCATATCATTTGGCTGTCTCGACCCGTCACACCTCAAACTTCAGCTGGCCTTGCAAGAGCTGGTGTACTAAAGATGATCTTTGTGTTGTGCCTTTCATGACGCAGCAATAAAAAAATTGCCCTTGGGGCTGAGACTCAGCCAGCAGAATAACTGCTGGGTCAGATTGAGCTTTGCTGTCTTGTGTCATGGGAAGAAAAGACCCAAACTCGTGCTCGGTGTACCTGGCTTGGCATTAACCCCTTTATTTCCACTGAGGCCAGGCTGACCCTCGCCAGTGATTAGAGGAGCTCTGTGTTTTAGGGTTTTCCCTTTCCCTTCAGAGGCTTAGCTTGGATTGACTTCCAGAAACCTGATTTTCAAGAATGGAAAATTTTGGACTGTTGGCTCCCTCTTATCAGGTCATACTTTGATCCTCCTGTAACACAAATTCCTCTGACAGCATTCAGGTGACGGGTCAGTTGTTGAAATCTTCTGCAAGGCTGACCTGTCTTTCTGGCCACACGTTTTTCCCTTTACCCAGCAAAGCAGAAAGTGGACTTCTCTGCCCCTTTTCCCTCTCACCCCTCCAGCATCCCAGATTCGAAGCATTTCAGCAGCACAGGGATTGTGCTCCTGTCTCCCTCCTTCCCTCCTGACCATGTGCACCCTTCCAAGAGCTGATTCAGCTCACTGAGCTGGCACCAAACTAACCCAAGATGGAAAAAAGAAAATAAATGTAGAAGGTTTGTTGCTGGGTCAGTGCATGGCATCTGCGCAGCAAAGGCTCAGATGAGTCCCCAAGTCACGTGAGGGAGAGATTGGGTGGCAGAAATGGGGACAAGAACCGATGAGCAGCTGGGTTCATCATAGGCTCCGTGCTACCTCTGAACCTCCCCTCCATCAGCCACCCCGTCTGATCATTAGCACACGTCTTGGCAGAGTTTTCGTCTGAGCAGATGAGTCCTGTCGCTAGTGCCAAGTTCAGGATAACCCAGGTCAGGGGTATTGGATGTGACCACACTCTTTTTTTTAGGGAAAAAAAATGAGTTTAGGCTTGTAGGCATGAGGTGTGCTCTGCTGCTTGGCGTCAGGGCCAGAGGACAGAACCCAGCCCTTGTATTTAGCAATACAGACATGAACAGGGACTCAGAAGTGGCCCAGGCAAGCTGAGATACAACACAGTTGGTACCTGCTTACCTGCTTTCTGGTCTGTTGCTTGCAGGGACAGTGAAATGGTCAGGCCAAACCTTTCCCCCTACGTTCAAGCCAAGGAAGGTGTTGAGCTAGGCAGGACTAGGCAGCACAGCCATCCTGCCCTAGCCCACCTCCCCGACCCTATCAAAGTGCAGAACAAGCGAGCCTTCAAAGTCCAAAGGTATTCGGTGTCTTCGAGTCTTTCCACCGTAACGACCTCAAGTATCAGCCGCCTGTCAGATAAGGGCAGCTCATCAGAAGGAGACTTGGCCTCTCGCAAAAGACCTCCTAGATCAGTGTCTGGGCCAAGGGCTGGAGACAGGAGTTGCTGTCTCAGCACCCAAGGCAGGCTGGTTATCTCGTTTTTCACATGGCTGCCCTGTTGCTAATCAGGGTTTCTCGATGTTATCTTTACTTCAGTCTCCCTTTCCCCTCTCTCCAAGCATTGCAGTGTATTTATCTGCTTGGTCTTGCCACACTGAGAGCAAGCAGCAGCCTCTATTGCATCGGTAAAGGCAGGTTTGAAAGTCACTGGGTGTCCTTAGAAAACCTTTTTCTTCACTGAACTTTGGCTTGGGATGTAAATGGGGTTTTTTTCTGTATTTTTTAACAGAGAAGTAAGTGGTATGCAAAACCCAGCTCATGCTTGCAATGGTTAAGGGATGAGGCACTTTGTAAGGAGCAGCAGATGGTAGGGAACTACCATCTCTTGGACACGTAAGAGAGGACAAATGATCAATTAACTGAGACTCAGCGGCGCTTTGGGGGACTCTGCCACTGTTTAGGACCACTAGCAAGTTATTTATTCTTCATTTCATTGCCTTGATTTATTCACCTGATTTATAATCCTTGGGCCCTCGAGGGAGTGCAGCATCCCAGGAGAGCCCTGAGCCCATCCCATACACTAAGCACAGGAACGGTGCTGGTAGCAGACACATGGTGGGACATGTCTTAGTTCAGGAGGAAAAGGAGGGTTTCGGAAGCTGGAGGCACCCTGGCCCTGCTCTGCCCAGGAAGGCTGGGAGTGCTGGACCCGGGAGCATTGTTTGAACCTGATTTTGTTCACACTTCCCTGCACCGTGCTGTTCCCCTGCTCCGTCTCCCCATCATGATGACAGCCTGCTCCGTCATTTCTGTCCGCCGTCTTTGGCCTTTCTTTCACAAGGCTAGGGAGAAAGAAACCAGCATTTTTGACCAACCTGGAAGGCGCACGGAGCTGCATTCAGACCACTCCCAGTAGGCACATTGAAGCCCACCAAAAGACAAGGCTGATTGACTCATACACCCAGACCATGTTACTACAGCTTCCCTCGCCTGCAAGACCTGAGAATGGTCTCTAACCCACTTTATTTGGTGACACAGTGAGGCGAAGCGCTCCTGAGATGGCTCAGCCGTAGGAAACCATAGGCTGACTCGCAGAGTACTTAATTCATTGACCTTGTGAATTCAAACACGTTAGGCAAAGCCTGATCTCCTCCAGGAGCAAATAGCCAGTAGCCTCCTTTGTTTTGCAAAGATACAAATCAAATTCCAAAATTCAGTGAAACCACTGGACTGATTTCCATGAACTTCACATGCTATTTCCATCTATCCCACTTTTATTGCCTAAACCCCTGCCTCGCTTCAATGTTACCTTGACTTTCTTCTTGACTCCTACATCCCAAACCACTTCTCCTTTCAGACATTGAGCAATCAGAGTTAAAGTAGCTTTAAGACACCAGCTATGGTGAGTGGTTGCGAGGAAATGACCTGTTTCTCCTGGCCGCACTCGAAGAGTAAGATCAATAAAGCAACATTACGTAGCGTATCTATTTCATGGTTAGCAATTTCACTCAGCTCAGTAAAAATACAGCAAAAAAAATTTAAAATAGAAGTGAGAGGGAGCTGATAAGAGGTGGGACTGCTAAGAGACAACCAACATATAGAGCTTCAGAAGCTAGAACTGCTGACTTATCAAGAGCCATCAGCTTATGAAGCCTTTTAACCTCTCAGAGTTGATATCCCTGAAATTGCCTCTGAGCTTGTGTTTTCTTCCAGTGCCCTCAAGGTTACACTCACTGAACTGTTTGCTCCAAAATGGCCTCTTCAGTAAGGAGAGGAGACCAGGAGTTGAGATTTAGTTGAGATGTAGGTCTCCCATTGACTGTCTGTGTGCTTTCGGGTATTTCTTGCTCTGTATGGGCAGCACAGGCACAGAGGACTTGTGGGGAGTGAAGGTGGACTCTGTGCATTTGGAAACATGGTTTGTTTTTATTGTTCTTCCCAGAAAGGGATAGGAGAGAGATGGCTCCAAAGTCACTGGGGTGGAAACATTTTCCCAGTCTAAATAGCCGTGGTTACTGAAACACATACCAGTAGGTGGTCAGAGGGTCTGATGCACCGTATCTAATGCAGACATGGCTTGTTTTCACTGGTGCTAAATTACCAGGACTGTTTACCCAGGCTAGCCACTGGATGGGGACAAAGCAGGATAGGGCTGATTTCCCTTGCTTGGCTTTAGATGTCAGCAACGGGTGCTCGTGCATCTCCGAGCTGCCCCACATCCTCAAGGGACCTGCTCAGCTGCAGGACATCCCACCACAGATCATCTGTGACTGCATCCCACAGAACCTGGGTGGGCCTCGAGGTCTTATTTCCTCAGCTAAGACACAGGATTTGGTACAGAACTGTTATGTATGCGTGTGTATACAAGTGAGCGTGTGGGTATAACTGTACGGCTCTGACTCATGCCGTAGCATTGTTAAACAGTCTCAGAGCATCCCACCATATGACCCCGCTGCAGAGTACGAGCTTCATTTCCAATTCATTTCCCACCATGACTGGTGTTTCTCCGTCAGCCTTTCACCACCACAGTGAAGCATGTTTGTTGTTTTTTTTTTTTTTGTTTCATTCCTGGGATCAGATTTTCTCTGTGATTTGCCTTAACCTCATCATAGAAACCACAAAGCTCAAGGGGCCAGAGCCTTCTGCTGGCGTAAATCAGTGGTGTTCCTGTAGAGTGAAGAAGGGCCAAGAGAGACTCATCTGATGTCAATCAGTGTCACTGCAGGGAAATAAGGAGAGAGGCAGAAGGTAAATTGGAGAAATCCAACTGGCACATGCTGGTCCTGGTCTCCTGGCCCTGGGTTGCATCTGGACTGGAAGGGAAAAGATTCTGCAAATTGAGAGATCTGGGTCGGATGACAAGCCCGCAGTTTCCAGATGCTTCTCCAAACCATGTTCGGCCATGCTTCAGTAGCTTCTTTTGTGGCTGGCTGCCTTGTGCAATGAATGCCTTCTTGAAAGTATTTAAACAAGAGCAATTTGGGGGGGATCTGGAAGGGGGGGAGTGTCACTCTTGTTTCTGGCTATGGTGGCAGTGGGGAAGGATGATAAGCATGCTGGCAGGCTGGATTTTTCAAACCACAGGACAGGGCTGGGATTCAGCTGTGGATTTGGGTCCATGCTTAAAGGATGCCAAATGGTGATGTCTGAATCTATGAGAGTTGAGCAAATTTAGCATCAGTGTTTAAAGCAGACTGGGCAATAGATGGTTGCTTTTTCTTCTCTCCTACCCAAATTTTTATACTGATTTTGCCCTTGCATCCCTTGGTGTCATTGACAACGTCACCGCGATCAACAAATTGAACTTCAAGTGCCTTTTGCACATATTTTGTAGGACTGGAAGTGGGAAGTCATGCCGTTCAAAGTCACAGCTACTGCATACTCCTAATTTACCCTGTCATCAGCAAAAAATGACTCAGGTTTATGGAGGAGCAGGGGGAGGGAAGCTTGCTTCGGCTGGTGAAAATGGAACAGGGTCAGCCCTTGTTTTGCACCTGGGTAAGGATCAGGCCCTGGTTCCGTGCCAACAAGTCCGAACACAAAGTGGATCTCCGTAGAGGTCAATGTGGGCATGTGCTTGGCTGACCTGACTTGGTGCTTCCTGGGTTGATAAGAGCTCCGAGTTACCCAGATAAGCAGAGCAATGGCCAAGCCAAAGGGTGAAATGACTGCCATCCCATGAACAGAGCTGGGTGGAGGAGAGGCCTGAGGTGGAGTAGGAGCAGCCAGCCCAGCCCTTGCAGCCTGCCTAGGTGGATGCCTGCCTCCTTCCATTTGCCACTTTTCCTGTTTCTGCTGACACGGAGGTGAATCACCCATCCCTCTTGTAATTGCAAAGCAGCCAAATCTGCTGCATGATAGCCATCAGCATTGCTGCTGGGGGCATGCATGGGTGAGCGTCTATAGGGTGTGCACAGAGACCTAGTAGGCCTGGGCATGCAACTCCTTTTCCAGCCTGGAGTCTACTCTGCTGACAGTGCCAGCTTCATTATCAGCACTGTTAGTCCTCCGGGAGAACCAATTATGCGTTGTCTCGCTGCTGTGGCAGTAGCCTTCGCTTCTCTTCTGAATTTCCTTATTCATCATTTTCCCCTTTGCCTCTTGGTAGCACCGTTGTTTCTCACCCTGCTGCTGGCCCTAAGCCCCCAGCTTTCAAAATAGACATCTAAAATGAAATGGAAAGGAAGAATGCTCCATTGGGAAGTACCTCCTTAGGGTTCAGAGTTAACACCCTGTAGAAAGTGGACCAGGCAAAGATCTGTGGATCATGCCTCCAAAAGCATCAGGTTGGGAAGGCCGTGCTTCGCGGAAAGCCTGCAGAGGAATGCAAAGCAGAATAAATTGGGAAGAGAAGGCTGTTTGACCCATAAAATCCCAGCATTTTGTGTCTCCTCTTCCAGTCCTGTTGCTGTAAGGATGGGGAAAAGGAGTGTGACAGGCACTGGAACAGGTCCCGCACCTCCTACAAATCACCCGTTCCTGGTTGGAAACAGATTGGTGCCCAAGAAGGCAAAGCTGCTATCTCCAGTTTGCTGGGATACAAAGAGGATATTTCTAGTGAAGACAGGTCATGAGATGGCAGGAGATAAGACCATTTTGGGGAGGGGTCTAGGCCTTAGCTTAAAGCCTTGGCTTGGTATTTGAACCCTGGAACAGGGCAGGGGTATGTGCCAGCAGCGTACAGGGAGGGGACAGGTCCCATCCCAAGGGCTTTGATGGGGCTAGAGGCTCTTTTTGAGCTGGCCAAGGGAGAGGAGGTATTGAGGACCAGGGCTGTTCCTCCAGCCCAAGGAGAAGGATGGACAAGAGAGGACAGATGAGACTTTGGTACTGCCTGAAGAAACTCCCAGCTGACAGGGCCTTACCTTCACTAGTAAGTAAAAACAGGCAGGCCAGGGCTGAAGTGCTGTCCCGTGATCTTCCATGCTGTTCTACTACCAGCATACTCCTCTGGCCTGTCTTTAGCTCTTACCAGCTTGCACCACCCCAAATAATGCTTAGACACATTTCAGGTGTGCTGTGGTTTGTAGGGCGTGGTTTGGGTGAGGCCACACTGCTTTGGGAAAAAGGTATTGTAGACACATGGACGTGGGCATGGTCAAAGGAGGCAGAGAACAGGACCCAGATGATTTATTTTCTCACACAGGATTAGCTGATGCTTGTGGTCCCACGGGAGGGATCCCACACTGCAGCAGGTCCCACTCCACGGGTGCCTGGCTCAATCCTCGCTACTGGCACATCCGAGGCATCAACAGCCCCAAAACAGGGCTCTGCTGGGACTCCCACCACCAGCCACCACCCAGTACCCCTGGAGTGTGGGGATGCCTCTATCCCAACAGCAAGATGCACGGATGCCCCATTGCAACGTGCTCTAGGGTTGATTTGGCCTCTTGCAGTGGGTCACAGCCCGTATTTTTCATGCCAGGGACCGTTCCTCCTCCCTCCCCTCCATCTCCCGCCGGGGCATGCACAGCCACCACAGCTTCTTTCCCCGCCGTGCCTTCCCCCGCAGCTCTGAGGCCATGGCTGCCCTCAGCTCCAGGTGAGCAGCACGTCAAGCCCTCCAGTGTCTCCCCTCCATGCCCAGAAAAAGGGGGAGACGGGGTGGGGATGCCGGAGCTGACTGGCTGGAGCAGGGAAGAACGTCATGCCCCAGAGCTGCCTGCGCTGCACTGAGAGCTTAATGTGCCGTAATGACAGAGCTGGCCTTGTTGTAACGGCACCCCGACCATGCACGGCTCCCGGCCGCTGCTGGCAGCTCCCGCGCTCCCTGCCCACGGTTGCTGCCGCCGGGTGGTATTTTTGGAACGGATCCCCCCACACACGCTCCCCTAGCAAAGAGAGAGGGGGTCTGCAGGGAGGAGAGGAGAGAGGAGGGAGCGGGGTGGTGTCCCATCCCGGCTGCCGATGGTGCCGACCCTATCGGGTTGTGAATCGGGACATTAATCAGTGTTATGGGGCTTGGGACGGGGTCAGATACCTGTGGTTTGAGGCGTGCTGGCAAGGCTCAGCATTGCCGGAGTCATAATACCACACACTGCTCATGAAAGAGCGGAGCTGCGACGTTCCAGGAGGCATGGTGCCGGGAGGGACGGGGGACGGGCTGGGGAGGCGGCTGCTGATGGGGGCGGGAGAGGAAGGGCGAAGGGAAGAGGGAAAAAAATAGAAAGAAAGAAAGAAAGAAACCCTCTCGGCGGGTTTCCTGGCTGCTCTGCCTACAGGAGTGCGAAAGGAGAGAGCTGCCTGCTTTATAACCTGCTTGCTGAACTTTTGCTTTGCCTCTTGCATCCTCCGTGCAGGGAGTTTACTGCACATCCCTTCCCACAAGCGCTGGCAGGAAAGTGAGGGTATGAGAGCATGAAAATTAATTACACCAACCAGGCAGGAGAAGTGGCAGAGGAGGGTGGGAAGGCAAGGCCCTAAAGGCTGGGCCAGGAGCTTAGGAGAGAAATAAATGGGATTCCTGTTCCTGGGAAGGGGGGACCAGAGGAGACAGGGCCCCTTCATTGTCCGTGTGACTGAGGCTGCTTTGCTTTCCAAGGCAACGTGAAACAGGCGTTCAGCTGCATCTGGCTTTTAGACGATATTAGGTGTTATGAAGTCTAAGGAAAGCTGTCAGGAGTTCAGGTTTGGGTCCACATGGGAAGTTCGCAGGGCTTTCCATGCTGGTTTCTCCCTGCACATCACAGGACACCACCGGTGAGCTCACAGGATGGGAGAAGATCGGGGGACCTGCTATGGCAAGTCATGTGAAGACAGAGGGGTACCAGCCAGGGTGCAGCCCCATCTGAGGTCTGCCCTCGGAGAAGCACGCTGTGGTCTCCAGCTCCCATCCACCCCTCTATCCTCCCAGTCCCTGACAACACAAGGAGAGCTGGCCCAGCCATGCCCAGCACAGGGCATCCCAAGGTGGGAAAGGGACCGTAACACCACACTGCAAATGCACCAGGCTGGGGGAGTGGAGAGTGTAAGGAGAGAGAGGGGTCTGTGTTTGCAATCCAGACCTGAGAGTGCTGTGAGGGATTCGCCGGGACACCTTAGCTATGCAAAGTTGTGTTTTCCCTTCTCTCTCTGCTGCCTGGAGGGAGGCAGGAGTCCCCATAACAAGCATGGGGTTGACCATGACACTGTCAGACTTGCTTGGAAGTCAGATGAGATGGATCTCACCTGCTTTTGGAGGCCACAGCCTCTCCATCTCCAAGGGAAGGAGGTAACCCAGTTTTCCTCCATAGGCAGCAGAGATCCAGCAAGGAGAGAGATGTTACAGCAGGCACCTAAAGGGGAGCAGATAAGACACCATGACGTTGCTGATTTCTGCCCTACTCTTGGGAGAGCCTGGGTGGTGAGCTCATGATACCACGGATGTCTACAGTGAGGCAACCTGAATCACTGGGTTGGACAGAGGCAGAGCAGCCCTCAGGAGACTGTGTCTGTCTACCAGGTCCTATCAGTGCAGACTGACACAGTCGGCCACCTCCAAACAGGAGGTTCTAGGCCACCCTGCAAGGCAAAGCCTGTTGGCTTAGCGTTGCATCTTTCTCCTCTTTTTTTCTGTTCTCTACCTGTTTCTGGCTTTGTAGTTTTTTTACTGAATCTTGTAACCACAGTGGGCTTTAGGCCATCCTCCCTGTTTTTTAAGACAATAATGTTGCGTTTGTGGAATTGTGGTTAGCGGCATCAGCAGGATGTTCTCAAAGGCTTCCCGGTTTCCGTGAACACTGTGTCTGCTCTGAATTTATTTTGCCAGTTGATGCCAACAATTGACCTTGTCAGTCCTTTCTCCTCTACCATGTAGAAAAAACCCCCTTCAGCCTCTGCAGTAGAATGGACATCTCTTTCTCCTCCTAATGAAAGAGGGTTGCAGGTAGCACCCAGTGCTGCAGTGAAGGAGATCCTGCCTTAGCAACCCACTTGAATGCTAACAGGCGGAAAATATTCCCAAAATTATGACAGTTGCTTAAAATACCATGAGCTTTTCAAAAAGGGGAAGTTTCATTTCTCTTCCTTTTTCTCCCCGTATTCTGGCACTCGAGTTAATCACCTCCAGCTTCTTTCTGCTGCCATGGCAGGTAAATGCTTGCTTTTATTTTAAACGTGAGCTGTGTTTTCCCTAACACATGACTCCAGAAGCTAAGGCTCAAAGTAAACCAGACTTAAAACACACCAGATAAAGGAGTGAGTACTCACAGTCCTGATGCATGGCTGGCTATCCATGCCCTTAAAGGGTAGGGGGAAATGAGTAAGAAAATATTATTATCTTCTTCCTGCGTGTCCTTCAGCAAGTCATCCTCTGGAAGGACTTGGCAAAGTAGATGTCTAGAGAGTTTGGGGCAGTTACTGAAAGTAAAAGCTCTTTTGCTGTTTTTCACGTTCGTCAGCTAGCCAGTCACTGCGTGGTAGAGGGAAGTGTCAGGGCAAATTAAAAGAGAACAATAATCTCCTGCGTTTTTACTCCTCTGGGGATTGCTGCTGTTTGTTTTGTTTGTATATGACTAGGTGTTCTGCAAATGCCTCAAAAGAAAATTTGGGTTCATTTGTTCAGTGTTTTGGGGGTGATTTGGTCTTTTTTTTGCATTTGTGATGTTCAGAGTTAGGAGATCTTGACATTGAAGTTTCCATGTTTAGCTTTGGGAAATGCGCCTTTGGAAGGAGCAAACCCATGCATGAATTAAAAACTTAAATTTTTCTTTTTAAAAAAAAAAAGAGTCCTGAACGTGACTAAAAGAGGACGATCAGAGTAAGAACCCCAGAGCTAAAAGTGGTCTCTGGGGAATGCAGAGACTGTCTTGGAGTAAGTGAGCGCAGGTATTGCAAGTACTGTGCGAGCATCTCACGGGGGATACTTAGGAAGATGCTTTCTCCAAGTGCTCCTGTTTCTTCTTGGCTGTGTTGGAGCTGGGAGCTTTTAGAGGCAGAGACTGCCTCGTGCTCTGGTCCAGGTTCATCCCCCTGGGCATCCTGAGCAGGGGGCTCCTCTTGCCTGCTCTGAGATGTCAAGGTGTCTACCTGGGCTTTGTTGTCTGAGCTTGTCCGTGGAGCTCCAGCCAGCACAGCAACAAGCCTGGGGAGAGATTCAGTTCACTCTACATAGGCAATGAAGGCTCAATTCATTTGCCTCCATGTAGTCATTGAGGCACCCAGGGTGTCCGAGATATCTACCAAGGGCAGGTAGACATGACACAGGACCAGCAGGAAGCCACGGAGCAGGAGCTGGAGGCCAAGTGAGCTACTGCAGGGCATCAAGTTGCACTCAACACCTTGTTTTGTGCCACTGAACAGCCTCTGTCAAAGCAAGATTTGGGATTTTCCTCTCTGTGGTCAGTGGAGCAAGACAGAGACCTGGAAAGGGTGCATCACCCCTCACAAGCAGAGTCTGTCTTTCTCTGTTGACTAAGCTGGAGGGACTCACCCTAGGACAGCTCAGGTACATGTGGTGGATTTTGGCCTAAGTGATTCTGCTGCAGTAATTTCTGGACAGTTCCAACTCCTGGTCAAAACCTAGCGCTGCTGTAGTAATGCAAGTGGTTGTTGCCAATAAAAATCCCTCCAAGACTGCAGCAAAGCTGATAATTTTCATCCTTCCTTTCTGTCGAGAATATTAGGCTTCAAATCTAATGGTGTGTTTGAAATAAAATTTTTAAATCCTTTTGTTGGGGAAAAAAAGCCAGAAAACAGCCACTGAGCTGGTTGTAAATAAACCTACTAATTTCAAAGACCAGAAGGAAAACATCCACTTGAGCTGCTGATGAAACCACATCAAGTCCCTGTCCCTGCCATCTCTTTGCCTTTTCATGTAAGGCTGAAGAGTGGCTGGCACAGTTACACCACAGATTCCCATCATCTTCAGGAACACCTGGAACCACAAGCAGTACCTGCTGTTTCAGGCCGTACCTCCCTGGTTTTGAGTCTGCAGTCTCCAGCTTCATTGGCAGCGATGGACACTCCCAAGGGGTTTGTGAAAGGTGGATAAAAATCCCAAAGTCTATCATTAATAGTTATACAGTTTTGATATACAAGGTCCACACCTCCACCAAGAAATGGTGAAGGGCTCACAAATGACAGAGAAAAGTTGAAAGCCACAGCTCGGTCAATAGTTTCCACATTTCTGTGGCCAAGGAAACTTAGCTGCTAATATTTCCTTCAGACCACCATGATTTGCCCCTCTACTCTGCTCTGGTGAGACCCCACCTGGAGCCCTGCGTCCAGCTCTGGAGCCCTCAGCACAAGGAGGACATGGAGCTGTTGGAGCGGGTCCAGAGGAGGCCACAAAAATGCTCCGAGGGCTGGAGCCCCTCTGCTACGAGGCCAGGCTGAGAGAGTTGGGGCTGTTCAGCCTGGAGAAGAGAAGGCCCCGGGGAGACCTTAGTGCGGCCTTGCAGTGCTTCAAGGGGGCCTAGAGGACAGATGGGGACAGGCTTTTTAGCAAGGCCTGTGGTGACAGGACAAGGGGTGATGGTTTTAAACTAAAGGAGGGGAGATTTAGGCTGGATAGAAGGAAGAAATGTTTTACAGTGAGGGTGGTGAAGCACTGGAAGGGGTTGCCCAGAGAGGTGGTGGAGGCCCCATCCCTGGAAACATTCCAGGTGAGGTTGGACGGGGCTCTGAGCAACCTGATGTGGTTAAAGATGTCCCTGCTCACTGCAGGGGGTTGGACTGGATGGCCTCTAAAGGTCCCTTCCCACCCAAAGCATTCTAGGATTCTATGATTCGATGATTTGAATCCTCTGACCTTTAGTTAAAAATGCTAGTCTTTACTCCGGTTCTGTAGAGAAACTGGAGATCACTTGTCAAGACCTTGTCAGCCACTGGCTGTTGTGGACCGTGGCATGGGAACACCATCCTAGACGGAGACGGAGTGTGCTGCTGGCCTCTGTTGAACCGCAGACCAGCAGGTGGGATAATCTCACCTTATCTAGCCTTTTAAAAATTATTTCTTGAGGTTTCTTCTCCAGTCAGTACGTCAGTCAGACCTCTCCTCTCATCCCATGTAAGGTGGTTTGTATCGCCTGCTGGTTGTTCCTGCTTTTCTTTGTGGTCTATAGAAGGAGCTTTGAACAACACGCTAGGTTAGATGCTTAACCTTTATATGGCTGAGGATGGAGATGGCTCTGCACCAAAATAACCTGTGCGCTATTTCTGGCTCTGCCAATCACCTTGGGGTGACTTTGAGAAGCCCCTTCCTTTTTTGGTTCTTCTCCCCTCTGTCCAACTTGCTTCTTTAGGCTTGGCTTTCAAAGCACCTAGGTACTAACTGAAACCTGAGGGAGTTATCACCAAAACAACTTTACACCCGAATTTCTGGGCCCTGAGCCATAAGTTCCTCAGAGGAGAGATGTGTTTTGCTGCAAGCCTGCATAAAGATAAGCATAACAGCAACAGACTTATCTGTGGCCTCAAAATATGTTTGTCCTACAAATAACTGATGTAAATCTCTAGCCTGCACCTCCCACAGGAGTCACTAATACAGATCTATTGACTTCAGAGTGGTGACTGGTTTTGCTGTAGGCAAGCAGCCAAAAACAACATCTTCCTGTCCTCCCCCTCCAAAATCTATTGTGTGAATCTAGTGTCTCATTTCAGATGAGGCTTCTTTATCTTCAGTTGCAAAGGATCCTCAGCATGGAGGGGAGCACATACGCAGAGATGTGCATCTCACAGACACTCTGGCTATGCCAGCTCCTCTTCAAAGGTGTTTGACGCCAGGAGAGCAATAGTGGATGCTCAGGGGGCAAAATGAGGATGGGGGTCGGTGTTCCCCAGCGTCTGCTTGCCCCCGTAGAGGATGGAGTCTGGCCAGAGAAGCTTTCTGCTTTCTCATTGCCTCTGCTGCAAATAAACCCGTGATGGGAGGGAGGGGGGGTGTAAAAGAATCACAGTTAATGGATTTGAGAGATCATTACGACGGGAACTGTGCACAGCGGCGTTGTGGTTTCAGCAGCCACTCTGAAATACCTCTCTTCCCTCTCCCCCTGCATCTGAGGGCTCACAGATATTGTTTCAGAATCCTGGTCAGCTGAGCAGGATAAGCTGAGTTTGTGCAGGGTATCAGTTTGTTTTCTCCAAAACTGTCTCCTGTCTCTTCTTATTTCTCATGAAAAAGTCCATGAGACTTTTGAATGTTTAGGAGGGGTAGCCTTTGGGTATGTCCTGGTTTCAGCTGAGTTAGAGTTACTTTTCTTCCTAGAAAAAGTTGCCGAGTGGGGCTAAACCACGACAGGGTAAAAAGGCTTCCAAGTGAACCAGTCTAGTCTAGTCTAGTCTAAAATATCCCTCCCTCAAGCTGTTTTTTTCTATGCCAAAGCACATTTCACCTGTGGAACTCATCGCCGTAAGACTGCGTTATGACCAGAGGTAGAGAAGGATTCAAGTATGGGCATAAAAATGGAGAGAAGTACCATTAATATATGACATTAATAACATTTGGGGGAAATAATCTATACTGTCATGCTTCAGGATGTAAGCCCGTTTGCTCTAAATAAAGGCCAAGAAGCAGCTTCTTCCAATGGAAGTCTATTTAATAGCTGTGTATCACAAAATTTCTTTCGCCTTCATCTGAAGCAGGTGGTGCTGGCCAGAATCAAAGGCAGGATGTTAGAATTCACGATCAAGGGTATCACAACCAAGCATGGTTTTGCAACTCCTTCAGGCAGAGGTCAGAGACTTGCCAGCTCCCAGGCAACAAAGCAGAGCGTTTAATGTGATGTAGTCATGAGGGTTCAAAGACTCCAGCAAATTCCAGAACTCTTTAAAGGAGAAAAATGCTTTGCCCACAGGAGAATGTCAGAGACTCGTCCACTCCACTGAGACACTGACTTGTGAGCTAGCGTTGGGGTCTCTGCTTTGAAAAACCCTCAGTGGATTGCTCTTCCATAAGAAGCTCTGGCTGACTTGCCTTCAATCCCTGCAAGTCTTTTGTGCCACAACGTCTTGCAGCAATGAATCCCGTGGATTAACAACGTTGCACAAGGAGTGCCTCAAACCTGCCACCTCCTGACTTTGGCTGATGTCCCACAACTGCGTTGTCACTCCACAGTTCTTGCAGCCAAGCACTGCCAGTGCTACTGAGAACCATCCTGCTCCCTCCCTGGAAAGACCCAGAGGATTTGAGAGGGCTCCTCAGACCACAAGGATGTGCTTAGCCTGTACCCACTTACCAAGGACGTGTCAGCACAGCCTCCATCAAGCTGTTTAGGACACATTGGAAGATTTTTTTGTCTCAAAAAAATGACTTATCTGCCATAAGCATCCCTTTGGTTCATTTTTTTTGAGCAATCTTGTCCCTCTTAGATAACAGAGTCCAGGAATAATGCTTTCTCATACACCCAGTGGAGGAGGTGACTTCGGCCCACTCTGGCAGGCAACGTCTCATTGCCACCTCTTGGCTGGGTTTCCACAGGCCCATGAAGCTATTGCAGCAGCCCTCAGGTCAGTGGGTTTCTTGTTCACAGTCCATAGCTGCCAGCCCGTATACAGTACATTAGTGGGTTGGCGAAACCCCTCCAGTACCTGCACGAGACCCCGCAGTCTCACTCAGAACATGGCAAGGCGTGTCTTTAGCATCAGAGGCTGGCAAATCACAGCTCCTCTGCTTTTTACACTGCCTGCCTGGATTCAAGGTTGAGACCTTGATCCTTTCCTTCTAGAGGCTCCATGTCCTATATCCAGGGTATGGGAGAAATCTTCAACCTTGGCTGCAGACATTAATAATAACAGCATTCTTTGTTTGGCGTAAAATTCCTTATAGCAAGTGCAAAGGTCATCTGCGCAGACACGCGTCTGTGTCCTGAGGTGGCCCAAGAGCGACAGAGAACTCATGATCTGTGAGGCTGAGAAGACGTCTAGTCTAGAGAAGATCAAGGGGACACATGATACAGCCTTCCAACACATAAAAGGCTTCTGCACAGAGGAAGGAAGAGAAAAAAATGTTCCTCGTGTCTCTCGGGGATAGGAGGCAATGACCTTAGATTACAGCAAAGGAAATCTCATTAAATGTCAAGAGAAGCTTTCTAAGAGAGGAGAGCAGGGCAGGGGACCAGGCTGCCTCATGAAGGGAGAGAAACTGTCACTGAGAGTTTCTAAAACAGCTCCAGCACCTTGCCAAAGCAATTACAACAGAGCTTATTCTGCATTTGATGAAGAAAATGGACACGGTCCTTCCCACCAGACCTCTCTTTTCTAACAGTTTGGCAGTGACATGATTTTCCCAAAGACCACCCAGCCCACCACCTCCACCTTCCTCCCCGTACCCAAGACCTGTTTAGTTTTACCTTCCTTCTCTAAGACAACTTCCCAGCAGTGGATAGATTAAACAAACCCCATCAGGATCTTTGAAAACCCAGAGACAATCCCCTCTGCACGCAATTGTCTTTCAGGGAAGGAGAGGAGGAAGCAAACAGCATGTCCTAAATGAATCACTAGATTTTTAATGTGCTCCTGGAAGTTTTTTTGCAGACGATGGTGGTGACTAGAGGATGAGATTAGCTGACTTGCTGGTTTAATGGCCCCAGCCCAGACTGGCAGCCCTCTAGGACAGGGAAGCCCATCAGCCTGCGTAGAGCTATCTAATGGAGTAAGACATTGTCCTGTGACTCTTTCTAAGTCTTCCTGTCTGAAAGCAGATATCTGGGCTGTCATCAAAACCTTCCTTTCTCAAGCAGAACAAAAGCAATTTGCCTCCAGCGAGGTTGGGTTTCCTTTGTTATGTCAGTGGTCTCCTAGTTTAACTGTGTAATTACATTCTCCACAGCTGGCTTCCGTTCAATGGGTTTCTTACTCACAGCCCGTAGCTCTCAGGCACTTGCGCAGCACGCCAATATCTTGAAGACATCCTTCAGTGTCCCGAGTGTGCATATGTGCATCGAGGGTGCGATCCGTGGAGCAGATTCCCAAGTGTGCCCAAGCCCCAAGTGCAAGGCTGGGCAAATCCTAGACGGTTCTTCACGGGAATGGCCAAGCTGACAGCTGCTTTGCATCACCGGAGCCCTGCAAAACAGCTAACACAGGCCAGCCAAATCACTCCCTGTAATCTTCACTCTGTTTGCTGTATTGGTTGTGTTTTACGGCGTGTTTATACGTGCTTCGTGTTCTGACATTCTGGGTAGGCGCATAATGTCACCGCAGAGCGCGGGTGCGTGGGAGTCAGGTGCATGAACACAGCGGGGACCTGGATCAGCCTCCACTTGCGCTCAAGGCAGGTGATCCGTGAGGAAATCTGTATCCTCTGCATCTGGACCTGATTTCCAGGTCTTGCTGATCCGCATTCTCCAGAAATACACACAGATCGGCAGACTTGAGCCCTCTAAAAGTGCTGCAAGTTCAGACCCCCAAAACATTAGGTATTTTCTAAAAACTCTGGGCTATTATCACCTGTACGAATCTACATGACTGGGACACTCGACTTGAACTGGTGCCAGTTCTGCATCCTTGGCCACCAGTGGTTTTTGGAAACATCACCTGTCATGCACCTGGATAGTCCTACGCACCGTCTGTCTGACTATCTACTGAATAAGTATATGGGCAGTGCAACCTGTGTATCTTTCCAGCCTAATTAATGCTCCCCCCCCTTTTCCTCCTTTTTAAGGGTTATTATTTCTCCTTCCTCCTGTTCTACCCAGGAAATGTTGGGATGCTGCCTTTCATAGAGCTCCCAGGAGGTAGAGCAGATCAATTTTTAATTCAATTTCCTTTCCTTCTACCACGGGTTTATCTAATAGCGTAAAGCACCTAAAAGAGGCAGAAGACTGGAAAGAGACAGACTCATCTGCTAATACCCAGAAGGGTTGGAAATAAAGGCAGGCCTGATACCACATATTTCTCTCTGCCTTGCAGGAACAGAGCGTATTATTTTCTTGTAAAAGTTATCAGGTTGTAAAAGAAATTGGCCTTGCGGCAGTGATATTTTTGTGCTACGCTCTTTAAAATTCAGACCCACACCAGCTCTGCCCATGGCCTCTGGCAGCTGCAGGAAGAAGTGGGGCAAATGCTGCCCCAGCGAGTCTGCAGCCCTCAAAAACTAATGGTCACCCAACCATCCTTGGGTTTTCTTACTCAAGAAGTGCTTATGGAGCGATTTACCACCACACAAAGCAGGTCTGTTACAAGAGGTATTGCGTGCTTGTACACAGCATGCACCCCAACAGCCCTTCGTCGGTGCTCAGCCCACGTGGCATAACTGGCATTCAGGAAGGATCGGGGAAATAAGTGTGCTCAGCAAACACAGAATATTTCCGTCTCAAGCTCATGCAGAGCTTCAGCAGCCCCAGGACTCGAAATGTCCTGTGATGGGCTCAGTAGGCAAAGGGTTTCTGCTCCGAGCTGTATCTTTTCCTCCTCATCCTAGAGCTTGCTCCGAAGACAGGGGCAATGACCCTCCTGTGTCATTGAGAAGGCTGGAGTAGAGGTTAAGAGAGGGCTCTTAGTCTTATGGTTGTGAGCCAATGGAAATAAACACAACTGCTCTTCGTGGGAGTCAGATCTGGCCCCCAGTGGGCCAGAGGTAGAAGAAGAAATTCGGTCAGTGGTGATGGGACACCAACTTGGGAGATGTAGCTCATGCAAGTTCCCTCCCTCTCACGCATGAGGGGACATGAACAGAGCAAGGCCAAGACATGTCTAGGGTATCAGCCACCTCTGCAGAGGAGGATGTTTTTGGGAGGCTGAACCCTTGAACAGGAAGCCCCAGGATGAATGTGATCCTCCCAACCTGAAGCTGTGCCTCTGCCTGGTCCTTCCTTCTCCATTTACACCTGCCATGTGGGGAACATGCAGGCTCCCCTGGAGGTAACGACTGGAGAAAGGATAGAGAGATGCTCTGAAGCTCTTACACCCCTCTTGAGTGACGAGAGGTGGAGGACACACAGCATCAGCTGCATGGGCAGCCTCCCTGCACCCTTCCCCATAGGCTCTTCATGTTTTCCCCTATCAACAGAAAAGAGCTGGGATAAATCTCCCAAGGAAGGGCCAAGGGACCACGTTAGAAGGGGATCTCCTGGCCCGCTCAGCAGCAATCCCCCTCTCCACGCCATAACAAATAGACACAGAGTCACTGGCACAGAGATGCCATCTCTTGCTCTCCTGGTGACATCCCAGAGGCTTAGTCGGGGTATCACCTTGATGGCACAACATCATTGTGTGGTGGCAGGATTCTCATCTGTGATGAAGAGTCTCTTCTGTGCCTATTTTAGGTAGTTGGTAAAATATTTATGAGGCAGGGTTGATCTGCTCTGGGGGCTCTCCGAAGGCAGGGACGGCAGGGGAGGAGAAGGAAGCAGAGGGAATACTACAGTTGCAGAGGCTGCTATGGTTTCTAGCTGAAATACGTCTTCAAACCCTCCATGAAATGGAGGAATGCTCCCACACGCACGTGGGCAGCCCAGACACTAGAACAAAGTTAACTGTTCAAACCAAACCCAGCTCAGAGGACAGATTCACTGTGCATCTTGTACGTGGTTAAATAAGAGGTACACGTCGGTAATCACCCCAGACAGCGGTGTGGGGACCTCCAGCACCGGCCCACCAGAGCAGGTCCTGTCAGTAGCTGTGACAGGGAAGATGCAAGACCATGAGGACCACCACAGGCTTGTGTCTGCTGGGAGTCCTGTCTCTCTTTTCAGTGCAAAATGATTTGGTCCTTTCCCCCCGCCTCCTCTTTTCTCATCCTGCAATCCACCATAAAACGCCCTGCTGTACCAGAAGCTCCCTGGGTCTCTGGACACCACCGCCTCTCTCCTGTGAAATGATAGCAGGTCCTCCTGTCTGCACGAGGACCTGATTTGGACAGGCACGTGCACCGGGGTCTGCCCATCAGTCTGTGGTTCACCCCTGGGCATGGGGACTTTCCTCCAAAGAGGAGAGGAGGTGGAAAGGGCTGTGCTGTCCTTCAAGCTGAGGCACTTCTCTTTTCTCTAGAGGTCAAAAAGAGGAGCACTTCTGTCTGAGCTGGTCACCCCAGCCCACACGTACATAGGTCTTGGAGGGAATATCCAGCTATCAAAATCTCTCCTAAACTGAGCTGTCCCCACGCAGGACTGATTTCTCTCAGCTGGCTGAAAGCAGCCTGCAGAGATGAGCTCAGATGAAACATCTAACTTTCAGATACTTTCAGTTTCTGAAATAGGATGGAGGAAACCCTACTCAGGTCCTCACTGTGTTCACATTCACAGCATTCAGCATTCAGCACAACAGCACCCAACCCTTGCTGGCCTCCCAAAACACACAGAAAACACAATAATTGCCTGCCCTGCTTGGTGCAATACTCCAGATACGTTTGCTCCAGGTCTCTGGAGAGGGAAAACTCATACCTGAGAGAGCAGCATGCAGAAAGACTAATCTGCATGGCTTTTCTACAAATATCAGCCCTACAGCTCAGCAAAGGTTCCTGAGCCTCCTCTCTGTAGGTGGCCAAGAGCAGATGGTGTTGGAAACATATAACAGGTCAAGCATAATGCAATGCTTCCTTTCAATACCCAAACCGGACAAAGTTCAGGGACTTCCTGAGCAAGACGTTTTTCCCATGGACATACTGGACCTGATGTTTGTTTGTTTTTTAATCTGTCCAGCCTTCCCTTAAACTTTTAGCATCCACGGTGTTTTGCATCGAGAAGTTTTCCAACTTTACCAGAACTCATGCAGGGCTTTGCTGATCAAGTCAGGCTGGTGGGATAAGATGGAGAAAACTGATTTCTGTACCTGGTTTTGCCACAGATCTACTGGGGGACTTTTGGGCGCACGTTTCTTTTCCCTAGTCAGCCAGGGCATCTCTGTGTCCAAAGTCACATGTGGGCTCTGGAAACATCCTGGCTGCCGACAGTCTAGATGGTCCTTCAGAGCTGTGCCATTTCTCACAGTGTGCCCAGATCTGTCACTGAGCTCCATTGGACTTTCTGAACTAAACAGCCCAGATTTGTTTCCCCTGGAGTAAGGAATGTGACTGAGCTGAGTTCGCAATCTGGATACACCTGGGTGCCTCAGAACTCAGAGCAGAGAGAGGGCATCAACAAACCATCTTCTGGCTCCTCTAAGGTCTGAGGCATAGGTAGACATCACTATCCTGCCCCACAGCAATGGTTTGAAGCTGGGCACGCAAACGTTCACACAGCAGGTAGTGATGTGTGGGCCTCCTTGCCACGGGATGCTCTGAAGAGGGCTTAGTGGTCCTGTGGAGAAGCCCATCTCTCCCCACCAGCTACGTTCTTGATACTAACTTCTCCGTGGGGTGGGATGAACTGAACTGGAGGGACATGGTGTTTCCTCGGGTCTGTGGAGGTAACCGTGCCACCCCATCCTGGTTTCAGTTTCTCTGATTTCTGAGGTTAAACAGTATGTTGCCCACACCAGACACACGAGCTCCAAGAGACCCAGCCAGACCATGGGCCATGGAGCTCATTTACCTGCTTTGCCACACAAGTCCCCCAGATGTCAGAGGGTCACAGGGCCGTGGGACCTGGGTTTGGGGAGGGGAAGGGGAGGAAGGGAACGGAGGAAGAGGGGCTGGCCCAGGGGTCCTCTGCTATCACCAAACCGGCCATCACAATAGCAGCACTGTTGCCTCGTGGGCTGGTTGGGTGATGGGATTTCACAGGGCTGTAAATCACTTTCCTGGCGGCCGCGTTCTCCTGCCCGTGTTGAAAAGGCTTAGGTTTCCCTCCCGCAGAAGTGATGGCAAGCTCAGGGAAGGGGGCGGAGGCCAGGTGCTGGAAACATTCAGTGGGGGCATCCCCAATCGCATACCTCTGAAATCTGACCCTGGCAGGGAAGTCGATGCGGTTCAACAGACTTCAGGACCTCGCTGCGCTGGTGCCAGAACAAACAGCTGCATTGAGGATTCCTGGGCCATTAGCAGTGGCCATCCACACTGGGAATGCTTTCTCCTGCCTCGCCAGGAAGGACGGAGGGAGGGAGGCACCACACGCTCGCTTCTGCAGCTCCCAGATGCTTGCAGGCAGCCCCGTGCTCGCATAACATGTGCGTGCACAGGGGCACTTGCACCAGGAACTCGATTCAGGCACGGGGGGACGCAAACACCCTGAGTGATGCATGGGTGCAGGCAGGCCAACACATGTGCAGACACTAAGGCACAGACCGAGCAGGACATTGAAACCCTCTCGGACGAGCACCCACACCGAGCGGTCTGGGCACACAGCTTTGCAAAGTCCCCAGTGTGCGAAAAGCAGGTACGTGATGGAGAAGGCTTTCCGCCTCTTGGGAAGAGCTGTATGTTATGGCTGCAATGGGGGTGAGGGTGCTTCTGGAGGGACCTCCCGCCATGCCTAAGGACCTGTGTCCCAATCCATGAGTCCATGCGTAGAACCCAGTCCGTCCCAGGGATCCTCTCAGTTAGCTGCGCTACGTACTTGGGAACAGGATGCAACACTGAGAGGTGACAGCTTTGGGAGAGAGGAGGGGAAAACAGCCCTGAGAGCATAAATATCTTCCTGTTAAGTTAGACTGTGTTACCAGCTTCATCCGATGGCTCTTGGGCAAGAAGGAAGGAAAGAGGATGGAGGCCAAGAGCGTAAGGCACCCAGTGCTTCAGGTTTCTGCCTTGCAGCGAATGGAAGAGAACGTTCCACTCCAAGCATGGCCCAGCCCAAGAGGAGCTGGAGATGGATGGCACGTCCTCTGCAAAAGACAGGCAGGTAGCGGTGGCCTGGAGAGGCAGAGAGCAAGCAGAAATCTGCATGGGATTGAAATGGCTCACTGAAAGAGGAAAACAAATTTGATCTGTTGAGTGATGGTGATACTTGTACGGTGTTAAGAAAGATGCCGTAGTCTGTCAGTGGAGTTTCTGTTTTCTGTAGGGTACTTTGATGCAACTCACAGTTGTGTTTTTGTTGGGTGGATGTAGTCAAGGAGAAGACCATGCCCTTGGAAAGTCAGATGCATTGCCTGGGCTCTCACAAGGACTGAAAAAGAGCCTTCACTCACAGCATGGAAGACCTGTGTCTCTGGTCACCCATCGCCCCATTGCCTCCCAGCTAACCTTGCGTGCACTGAGCCCAGGTGCACACAGTGGCGGTATCTCGGGAGGAAGCTAGAAAGACCACAGTGGTTCCGGTTGTGCTGCACGCAAAGTGCATTTGCTGGTAGAGCAGCTTAGGTGCGTTTCTAGCAACCCTACAAGCAAGCCCACATCATGTGCTCGAACACGCTGCTTACACCCACGTACACGTATACAGACACGTAATCTATGCACAGCGCCCACTGCAAAGTAGAACAAAGAAATCCTGTCCTAAAAGTGTCTGTTTCCCCCACCTGAATGTCTCCAGTTAGTCTGGTGAAGATCCCGCCCAGCGAGTGTCTCCCCTTTGCTGATGCCGTGTGTCATCCTTGGGGCTCCCCTACACCAGCCCGGATGGTGAAGGGCTCCCCGCACAGTGTGCGCTCACCAAAATACCCTTTGTATCAGCCATGTGATACAACACAGACTTTGTTCCTCTATGGGTTTTGTATTAAGCAGGTGGATTAATCCATAATATAATCATAATATATGATTCTATAATCACAGAATGCTTTGGGTTGGAAGGGACCTGTAGAGGCCATCCAGTCCAACCCCCTGCAGTGAGCAGGGACATCTTTAACCACATCAGGTTGCTCAGACCCCGCCCAACCTGACCTGGAATGTTTCCAGGGATGGGGCATCTACAGCCTCTCTGGGCAACCTGTGCCAGTGCTTCACCACCCTCAGTGTAAAACATTTCTTCCTTCTATCCAGCCTAAATCTGCCCTCCTTTAGTTTAAAACCATCACCCCTTGTCCTGTCACCACAGGCCTTGCTAAAAAGCCTGTCCCCATCTTTCCTCTAGGCCCCCTTGAAGCACTGCAAGGCCGCACTAAGGTCTCCCCGCAGCCTTCTCTTCTCCAGGCTGAACAGCCCCAACTCTCTCAGCCTGGCCTCGTAGCAGAGGGGCTCCAGCCCTTAAATGTCTCCACGCTTTGTGCAACAGTGAAAGGACGTGGTTTCATGGTGTCTCAGCCACCAGCAGTGGTCCCCCATGGGCTCTCAGTCCCTGGACCAGATATATTCATGTAGCTCTCAGCTCCCATGCCCAGTTGTGGAGCAGAAAACAGGTCTCTGGCATGTGAGATCATGTTGTCATGGGGCAGGGGCAGGAATTAATGCAATGGGGTTGTCTAGGGAAAGTATTGTCCAGGGAGCAAGGTTCTACCTGCCGTCAAGCCCCAGTGCTGGCTGACGTGTGGCATGGGCATGGTGACTCTCAGGCCCCATGCAGTCAGGAGAAACATGGGCCAAGAATTGGTGCAAAATGCACGAGACCTGACAGGTTTCATATGCCATGTGCTGGGAAACACAGGCTACTCAAAGGCCTTTCCAGCAGGATAGGACATGGATGGTGGGCTACAACACAGCAGGACCCCTGCTTCATCTTGCAGCTCAGAAAGGGGGGGTTTCGCTGGTCGCTGGGGTAATGGTGAGGCTCTTATTCGCTTCACATTATTGCTTTATCATAAGCTGCCTGTGGGATCTTGGGCAGACACACAGCGTTATCAGGATCACTTGGTTCTCTGAGTTTCAGCTGACATCAAACCTTCAGCAAGCAGCAGCATGTGGGGTCATGGGGAGGAAGAGGAGTTTCAACTCTGTGCTTTGATTTGGGATATACAGCCCAGTGTTCAGAGGGGCCTTGCTAGAAGATCCAGATCCCCAGTGGTCCCAGTCTATCACGCAGATGCACATCCCATTCCCCAGTGCCTGGCTGTGTCCACCGTGCTGGCAGAGAAAATCCTCGAGGACCTACTTTTTGTCCCCCTTTTTGTGGCACAGGTCAAAGGAGAAGGAAAAACTTGCTAAAGGGCTGCTGCAACGGTGCAAGCTGTTCTGAGCAGCCAGCCCTCTCCCAGTTATCCCAGGATCATTAAAACTGTGTCTGTGACATCCCAAAAAAGCCAGGACAGATCGAGCACCTGCATTTCTGCAGCTACAGCCAGAACACAGAAAACAGGGTTGTGCTACAGGCAGTGGCTGCAGCTGATCTGGTAGGAAACCAAAGAGGGTGTAGAGATGATGTATGATCTGGTGCCAAGCCTGCCAGGACAAAATCACCACCTTCAAACCTTTCATGTACATCTGAAATAGCTCTCTGAGGTTTGAGGAATGCTGATGCGATGGCAGTCCCCAGATCAGAGTTGGACGTTCTCCAGGCATCTGCTCTGGAGACACCAGGGTGTAAAAGGGAAAAGAGAGAGAGATGACACCAAGAGAAAGGGGCAGAAATGTCTACCAAAGGCCTTCTGGATGGGAAAGGACAAGCGTGCGTGTGGGGTGTGTGTTGCTCCTATAGGTTGAAGGAAATGCTCAGCTGCGGGGCAGCTGTGCAGCATCACCCGCAGCCCCCAGACGATCACAGATAGTTCCTGTCTCTCTTGTCTCTGCACTTAATAGCTGTTGTCGGTGGGCTCCGAGTCAAATGTCTGGCACTGCCCTGCTCTCCTGTGGATCCTGGGACAGAAGCTTTTCATGGCATAGCTGTGCTGGGAAAGGATTGCTATAAAGTCCCTTTCAGACAGCACCTCCCTGCCTCCCCGTACCCATCCCCGTAGCCAGCCCTGGCCCCCACGGGAGAGAAGCACCCCTGTGGAGACGCAGTGCGGAGGAAAGTCCAGTCTGCAGCCAGACCCCAGCTCTCCACCTGCTTTTGCATTATTCATTATTGGCCATAGATGGCAGCAAACGTCTCGAAGCATCCCGCTGTGTTGGCTGGCTGCAGCTGGGAGCTGCAGGAACTGAGGTACAAGCCAGGGAAATTCCTCCATCCCTTTGCTGTACGCACACGGTCCCTTCTCCAAAGGGAGAGAGGAGCAGAGGTGCAGGTCACCAGCTGGCTCCCATCCTGGGCTCTCCAGCAGAGCAGGTCTAGTGGCCACCAGCAACCAAGCCCTGGATCTCCTCCAGGCCCCCATGCTCCAGGCTGCTGGGATGAACTGGGGGACTGTGGAGGGAGCCAGGCCTGGTGAGACCCTCGGTGTTGTTCACCAGGAATGGTCCTGGAGATGACCAGGGCCTGTAGTGACAGGACAAAGGGCAATGGTTTTAAACTGAAAGAGGATAGATTTAGATCTGGACATAAGGAAGAATTTTTTTACAATGAGGATGGTGAGACACCAGAACGGGTTGCCCAGAGAAGTTGTGGATGCCCCATCATTAAAAGTGTTCAAAGTCAGGTTGGATGGGGCTTTGAGCAACCTGATCTAGCGAAAGATGTCCCTGCCCATGGCAGGGGTGGTGACAATCCCAGCCCCAGGATGGGGAAGGTTCTGCAACAGGGCAGGAGGGACAGCAGCAGAGAAAGGGCCCTGGTTTGGTTCATTTTGCCAGTGTAAATGCAGCCAATGTGTCCAGGTATAGAAAAAGAAGACAAAAGTGAAGGCTTTCCATCTGTAGATTTACATAGCCACCTCTACATGAAGGCAACTTTGACTTTACCAACCCCATTTTCCAGAAGACCACAATCATTCCTGCTCTACAGGTATTTAAGAAAAGCTGGACAGGATCGGGCCAAAAGTCTATCCAGCCCCGGTCCCTGTTTCCCATAGAGGATAGTTGCAGGTGCTCGGGAAAAGGAATAAAAGACAGGGTTGTTGGGAGTGACCCTTCCCCTTCTCCTGTCCCAGTTGCCATTTTAAGGCCCACAGCTCCAGAGGTTGCACGAAGGCTCATGGTGTTTCACAGCTGTTCCTCCGTTTAGTTATTATTTGTCTTAGCAGGAGTTTCATGTGTTCTGTTTTCAGAGTGGAGCCATCCACTGAATATGAGCCAGCAGTGTGCCCAGGTGGCCAAGAAGGCCAACAGCATCCTGGCTTGTATCAGCAATAGTGTGGCCAGCAGGACCAGGGCAGTCATCCTTCCCCTGTACTCGGCACTGGTGAGGCCGCACATCGAGTGCTGTGTTCAGTTTTGGGCCCCTCACTCCAAGAAGGACATGGAGGTGCTGGAGCGTGTCCAGAGAAGGGCAACGAAGCTGGGGAAGGGTCTGGAGCACAGGTGCTGTGAGGAGCGGCTGAGGGAGCTGGGGTTGTTCAGCCTGGAGAAGAGGAGGCTGAGGGGAGACCTCATCGCCCTCTACAACTGCCTGAGAGGAGGGTGCAGCGAGGTGGGTGTTGGTCTTTTCTCCCAAGTAACAAGTGATAGGACGAGAGGAAATGGCCTCAAGTTGCTCCAGGGGAGGTTTAGATTGGATATTAGGAAAAACTTCTTCACGGAGAGGGTTGTCAAGTATTGGAACAGGCTGCCCAGAGAGGTGGTGGAGTCCCCATCCCTGGAGGTGTTCAAAAAACGTGTAGACATGGCACTTTGGGACATGGTTTAGTATGCATGGTGGTGTTGGGTTGACGGTTGGACTAGATGATCTTAGAATCATTTTCCAACCTTAATGATTCTATGATTCTATGATCCTTTTCCACCAAGTCCCGCACATCCCAGCCTATTCTCCTCTGCAGTCTCAAGGAGGGAACTAAGGACAGACCTGAAGTCCATCTGTCTGTTTCCCTGCATCCCATGCAGGTGCTGGACTTGCTGGGGGAGGCAGGCTGGGTCCCCTGCCACAGCATTAACATCACATTTGGATATGGATTAAGGCTCCTGCCTTGGCCAGGCTTGCTGGACAACCTTGGTGGTGTCACCTAGCCTCCCTCTGCATCTCGGTTCCTTCACTCTAAGAGAGGGGGTCCTAATCCTGCTTTACCTCCAGCGGCAGCTTTGCAGGGGTTAGATGGATCTGTGCATCCCACTGCCCCTAGTGTTTCAAGCTATATTATCTAAGCAGAGGAGCGAACACCTTCCCAGTCACTTCACCACCAAGGAGAAGGCGTTGCAAGACCTGCTGTTTCTCACTTTGCCTCCAGTTTGGTGGATTACGGGATTCTCCCCCTCCAGCTCTTTCTTCTGCATTTTGTTAGCCAGGCTCCAGACCCATGGCTCTTCTCCAGAGCCTGGAACGCTGCTTCTCTGCCAGGTCCCCATCTCTTTGCAATCCTTTAATTATCGTTTCAGGAGCATAATCACCCAGGGGAGAGAGAGAGAGCAGGAGGGAGAGGTGGAGGGAGCAGGAGCGTGAGTTCCCCCATACGTTTCCCCCTAGAAGCGCAGAAGAGGAATGCTGTGGTTCTATAGGTCGGCTCCTGCAATTAGCACAGCCTGTGTAATTAGACCAAGATAAATGGTGCTGGCAAGGAAACACCTCATCAGTCTAATTTCAAACTGTTATAAAACCAGTGAATGGAAAACAGAGAGCGCCCATTTGTTTCCAATTGAGAAAAGTGGAGGGTTAAGGTTGGTCCCGCAGCTCCACCTCTCGCACACGCGCACACGCTCACACGTGGCTAAATGAAACCAGAAGTGAGCAGCGAACGTACAGCTGTGACAAATCCTTTGCCTTCTCAGGACACAGAGATACAGAGGATTCAGGGCATAGCGTCAAAACCCAAATCAAAACTTTCTTTGCCGCACCCCTTGTTTATTTGGCTATGCTCTTTGTTTATTTACTTATTTTCCTGCTCCACGGCTCCTCCTGATTAGCATTTCCCAAGGAGGTTGAGCTCCCCCATGCTGGCCAATTCTGCATGGTCTTTTTACTCCAGAGATTTCACAGTCTGACCAGTGAAGGAAGGTGCCCATGGTCACGCCACGAGTCTGTGTCAGAGGAGAGAAGAGATTCTGGTTCCTAGCTGTTCTCCTGAGCTGCAGGTCTACACAGTATTCGTCTACCCATGATCCATTGATCTGCCTTCTTTTAATTCATCTCTTTCCCACATTTATGGCTTTTCTCCCTTCTCCCAGTGCTCCTCATCATCGCTCCCCTCCCTGCTCTCCCACCAAGTTTTTCCTTTCTGCCCTTTTTCTGTCCCCAGCTACATCAGGGGCTGGAGAGTCTCTTATACTGCCTGGGGGTGCTGCTCCATCCACGTCCCGTGATGAGATACAGGTGGCTGTCTCAGTGACTAGTGCATGGCTCGGGATTGGGGGGGATGAAAATTATGGGTCTCAAAATTAAATTCCCCCCCTTTCCCTAGGAAACAACACCATGATTGTCTCAGCCTTGATTTTTGCTGCTGGGCAGACCTCAGCCCCTGGTGCTGTCTGAGACTCATGCAAAGGCAAGACTCTGAGGTTGTGTAGTTCAAGTAAGATGTTGCCCTTTAAAGCACAGGAATCAGCTTTGTGCTGAAACGGCTCCAGCTCAGCAGGACATCTTCCCAGAATCAGGAGAGACACTTAGTGTCCTGTCCTGGCACCAGGGAACCGTACGCAGCCTTTTGGAACAAAATCCCACCCGGGCAGCTCGCTCATCTTTAGGTTTTGTTGCAAACTCCAAACTCCTGCCAGGTCCAAGATCACACATGCCAAGTTCACTTAACCTTTTGTGCTCACCAGGAGACAACATGTGGGAGGATAGGGAATGGGCAGCATCTTTTTAAATAGCTCGTAGACACGGCACTTGCCGTCCTCTCTTTTAGAAGGCCCTGGAGAACGGTGTGGAAAAGCAGTGTGCATGTCTGGGCCTGGCAGGTTGGTGCAAAGGGAGCAGGCAAGTCTATTCGGGACCCAGCTGAGCCTGTGCAGTTGCTTCGTGTTATTTCTGTCACGGGAAAAGCAAAAAACAAAAGGGGTGGGTGCCATTCAGTGTCTCCTTGAGGATTCCTCCCTAATCCAGGCAAGACATGAGCTCTTGATCTCCAGGCTGGTTCCCCTCACTCCAGTAGTGACGGACTGAACCGCATGCCCAGAAGGTCTGGCTGGGGATGCTTTTGTCTGTGTTTTTCTAGAAGCTGTTGACTTTGAACCCAAATACCAGCAGAAAGCCCAGAGATGAAGAGGAAAGTTCATACCTGCCTTTGAGAAGAAAACCATCAGGATTCAAATAGCACCATCTCAGTCGCCCCATTGCTGGGAATAGTTGGGATCATTTTGCCACAGCACTAGTCAGGAACACATAAATAATGATCCGTAGATAACTGCTGTCCATTCTGGAGGCAGAGAGGATCATCGGTTTATTTTCAGCTGAGAATTTCTGGAATGAAAATTGCATGGGTTCTGGGGTTTGCTAGCATTTATTATTGCCTACATATAAACCCACACCCAGGCATTGCAGCACTTTCTTCACTGTGAAAAGGCTGAACAAGTTGTCGGTTAGGAAGGACACCCATTAGTGGGAGACATGCTCAAGAATATGTTTTCTTGAGGGCAGTTTATGACCAGATGTCACCCTTAGCCATTGAATTGCTGCCTTTCTTTGCAAGGGACTGCATCATTTTGTCCTCCAGCTGGCCAGCCTTCTAAACTGGGAGACATTGGGATACACCAAAGAATGCCAGTGGTTTACTAAGGAAGGCTTTTCCATCTAAGCCAGCAGCTTGAAGGCTATTTGTAGACATGAAGACATTCTCTCCCACTATGTGGAGAGGTACCAAGAGGCCTAAGTCAAGATCTAGTCAGCTGAGCTTTTGCCAGTAGTCAGCGTAGGGTCCTGCAACAGGAGTCATGATGTTAGGATGGGCTGAATCATCCTCCAGAGGCCATCCCTTGCCTTTTGTGGTGGATGGGGGCTGCCACAAAATTCTGCTCCTAATTTAGGTGCAGAATATTTTCTGCAGTAGGTAAAATTAGAAGTGAGGCACCTGAGTTGTGGCAATGGCATTTTTAGGAGGAAACATAAACCCTACATCTCGATGGCTTGTCATTAAAGTTACATGCAAGCCAAAAGACCCAATTTACTCATAATTACGTTCCTCACCAGTAAATCCTTCCTGGTTCCTCAAGGCATTGGATCACTCCTTCTCACCTCCCTGAGCTCTGTGCTGCACAACATGCTCCCAGATTTCCCGCACACATCCACAGCATCCACGTGACATCAGTCTTCTGCCATTCAAATTGCTTAGAAAGTCTTACAAAGTGCCTCAGTTGAAAGCAGCTCACTCAGGAACCTGCTCATCAGCATGATGCATGCCAACCTGATGGGCTGAGACCATTAGAGGCAATGATCTCCTGGTCATGATCTTCTTCTGGGGCTTCAAGAGAAACCTAAATCCTTCAGCATGTATTGAATCACCGTCACATTTGGTGTGGGGAAGCAAAGTGCCCTTGGACCACTGCCTAAAGTGAATGGTGTTGCTATCAATTTTCCTTCTCAGTTCACACCGAAAAGGAAAAGCTGGGACCAGCGGGTGGGTGAAGGGGCGGCAGGAGATAAGTGGGACAGGAAACAGGGCCATCCTCCGCTCAGGTACCATGCAAACATAACGAGATCCTGAGAAAAAAAAAAGTTCTCCAGGCACCTCCTGTGTCTCTGGAAACCTGAGATGCATCCTCTCCTGCATGAGGAGTGAAAGCTGTTCCGTTTTGATTTCATCCCTCCTCCATCTGCTTTGCTAAGTTTGGTCCTGCTTATAACCAAAGACATTTGGCTTCTGTCTCGGGCTGTCGACCGTGTTGATAGAAGTGGTTTCCTGTTGCAGGTCTTTGTTTTTGAGTGACCAGCTTTCCAGATGGCAGAGGCCACATTTCCCCTTCTCTCCTTCCGAGGCCTGTTTCCCTTCTCGTTACCTGCCAATTAGGACTCATTACCCACTGGGGAGAGCTGCTTTGGGAGTTAGGAGACCGTGACTGCAGGGCTGAGTGTCTTGTGGCAGTAATCGTGGGACGTCATTGCTCTTGCTGTGCAGTTCTCACAAGGAGAACAGAGGGCTTGCTCAGCTGAACCCAGCTGGGGTCTTTTTACCCCAGTTCCTGTCTCCAAAGTGGCCAAAAAACAAAAGTTTCAGAAGACATGGAAGAAACGCCATTGTAAATATATGTGGTGTAATATCCCTCCCTCTCCTCCACCCAGGTTTATTTTCTAATCTCTGACTCCTGAATAAAAGCCTGAATCTTGAAAGGTGTCTAAGCTGTCCAAAAGCCCTTTTTTTTTTTAATTTGGTCCTCTAAACAAATAAGATTTTTTTTTAGTTATGTGTCTACGTGTGTGCACGCTTGCATGCATTTACCTTTGCACCTATAACTTTCAAGGAGCTTTGAATCTTTAGGAAGACTTTAAACAAATCTGACTTTTGGCTGAGGTTTTAAAGCCAGCCAGTGCCTGCAAGCTCTGTAAAAAGCACCCATTGGTTAGAGGAAAGCGACTGAACGAGTTGGTGACCTTGCAAAATTAAAGCTGAAACTTGCATTCAGCCTCATTAGCCAACAGGGCATCCAGAGTCCCCAAAACACCGGGTTGTAGAAAACTAGCATTCACCACATCCACTATTTATTTCATGACCTCTTAGCACGGGCTATTCCTAGACACAAAAGCCAGAAGGCTTTTCTGTATAACTCAAGGCAGAATTTCACACCATTATTCCAGCACAAAGCCCATTTCTTGCAGTCGACATGGGGTGTCTCTTTTTCAGGAGGCATCCAATCTGCTTTTTCAGATGGAGAATAGTCTGTGCCCTGTGCTAAATTTAAGGCGCAGACACATTTATATACATCAGCAAAAAGTCACAGGACTGGGTGTGCACCAAAATGCCCGCTGCTCCCCTGAGTATTTCTAACTGGGGAAAGAGTAATTTGATATTTGCACATGCTGATAGCCATATCTGTCTAGATGTTAGTGGATACAAATCATGTATTGTGATTGTGAGAGCGCTGGTATTCTGAACCGGCCTCTCAGTAAGAGATCCTACCACAGCTGACGTCAGTGGGGTGGCTCGATTTACATCGGCCGAAATTCTGGGTCCATTTGCTGTGTCTCGGTCGGTTCATTGGGGCTGTTGATGATGGGAGAATTTGCGTCATTCAGCTGCGGTAGGCATTGAAAAATAGCATGAAGGACTCAAAAGAAATGCAGCATTGGTCTTCCCAGCTTCAGCATGAGAAGCAGCAAAGAGAAGATGTAAATGGATGATGTTGTGCTTTTACACAAGCCCTGGACTTAGAATCATAGAATCATTTGGTTGGAAAAGACTTTTAAGACCATCAAATCCAACCGTACCTGTCCACTACTAAACCATGTCCCTAAGCGCCTCATCTGCCCTTCTTTTAAATCCCTCCAGGGATGGGGACTCCACCACTTCCCTGGGCAGCCTCTTCCAATACTTGACAACCCTCTCCATGAAGAAGTTTTTCCTAATATCCAATCTAAACCTCCCCTGGAGCAACTTCAGGCCATTTCCTCTCGTCCTATCACTTGTTACTTGGGAGAAGAGACCGACCCCCACCTCGCTGCACCCTCCTCTCAGGCAGTTGTAGAGGGCGATGAGGTCTCCCCTCAGCCTCCTCTTCTCCAGGCTGAACAACCCCAGCTCCCTCAGCCGCTCCTCACAGCACTTGTGCTCCAGACCCTTCCCCAGCTTCGTTGCCCTTCTCTGGCCACGCTCCAGCACCTCCATGTCCTTCTTGGAGTGAGGGGCCCAAAACTGAACACAGCACTCGAGGTGCGGCCTCACCAGTGCCCAGTACAGGGGAAGGATGACTTCCCTAGTCCTGCTGGCCACACTATTCCTGATACAAGCCAGGATGCCATTGGCCTTCTTGGCCACCTGGGCACACTGCTGGCTCATATTCAGTCGGCTGTCGACCAACACCCCCAGATCCCTCTCTGCCAAGCAGCTTTCCAGCCACTCATCTCCAAGCCTGCAGCGTTGCATGGGGTTGTTGTGGCCCAAGTGCAGGACCTGACTTGCTTAGGTTTGGGTAGCTCTAGATCAGCCCTGAAAATGTGATGCATCAATATCCTTTTTTCCCTGATGTGTGACAGGCAGGTGTGCCTGAGATGACTATATCAAGGGTCAGCTTGCTCTGTGTATGACCAATGGATTGAGGAGCACCTACACACCTTGAGTGGAGTGGTAGCTGGCTGGACTCTACCTCCAGTGATGGAATCAGCATGGGGAGACAAGCCAATTGTCATGGTGTCTCTTATGTGTCTGGAGATAGGTGTGATGAACCCAAGCTGAGCGACGACCATGAAAGGTCAGCAGGACCATGGGGCCACAGCTTTGGTGTCAGTGCTGACACACTCAGACCTAAAGTGCCAAATAACACGGACAGAAGTTGAAGATTGGGATCACAGAAGATTGCGTATGGCCCCTGCAGAGTAGGGTTCCTAGCAACCAAGATCTCCCCAAACATAGCTTGAGTGGGTCACCTAGTGACTGCTGGGAAAGCAGTAGAATGTGGGGCATTTAGTCAGTAAAGCCAAAACCAGAGAGAATAAGGTCTTAGGCTAGTGATGACAACTTGCATGCATCCTGTTTCCAAAAAAAGAGCCTTTTTCAGTGCAATACCGAACCCAGAGCTCCTGGCAACATCTTTAAAGAAATGTCCAAAAGTCACGATCAAGAATATTCCCTGATGGCAGAGATGGAGAATTTCCAGAGGCAGAAACACTTGCTCCTTTTGCCTCTCATCGCCAAGTTTCCCTTCCCTCGTCTTCCCACCCACAACGCCAGTTCACCTGCAGAGTATAAATGCAGGCTGAACCTGCCTGCCTTCAGGTTTCCTGTCACATTTTGTTTTCCATTTTTCCTATAATCACGACCCCAGAGTCCTGCTTCAGTCTCACCTTCCTGCTCCGTCTCACAGCTCTCCAACGTCCTCCCGATTCCAATGAAATTCTTTCCCCTCTCCTCCTTGTTGACACACAAGTTTAGCCTCCAAATCAGGATGTGAGCAGGCACTGTTTGTCATAATCCCTCCACCAACCTCACCCCACAAAGAATCTGTTTTCAAACAGACAAAAACTCATTAGCTGTTTTACAGGCTTGTTGATGCACACTGATGGCTGCCTTGTTTCTGAATCCAAAGTGAATTTCTGGAAAAGCTTTCAACTGTAGAGCACTGGGGTGGTTAAATACAGTGAGAGGTTTTTAGGGTTTGTTTTTTTTTTTTCTTCTTATAAATAATGATAATCTGCCTTTGTACACGCTGAAAAGCTCAAGCGTAGCAGGGAGGCTTGGCTGTGATGGAGAGATCAGCAAGTCATTTGTCCTGGGGTGTCAAGTGCAGGGGTCACCGTCATTTACGGGAGAGCCTGGTGATTAGCAAAGTGGATTTTGCACAGAGCAAGCAGCAGCAGAAAAAAAATCTCAGGTCCAGCCAGGTGATCTGCTATTCCCCACGGCAGAGCTCTGGCTCTGGCAGAAAGAGTACTGGAAGGCAAACTTTGTTGAAACACTTGTTAAGGAGGCTACGGCTTATCTGGAAGATCTGTCCCTGCGTAAGCCGTGTCTGTTGACTCTATAAACTCCGAGAGTGGTGGTTAACAAAAAAAAAAAAGAAAAAAAAAAGGAAGGGATTGGGTTTTTAAACAGCTGTTCTGAGACAGACACACGGAGAGGATGCAGAGGTGCAGGAAGAAGGAGAGCAACTCACCCACCTCACTTTCGGTGACAAGGGTGGGAACCGCTCCCTCTGAGCTCATACCCCAGGCTCCCTTTATAGCCGCGGAGGAAAAACAGGCACTTTTAAGGCATGATTCATGTGCCCTGTTTACATGTCTACTTTAGGAGGAGATAAATCATGCCTGGCACTCCAGTCAATGCACGACAGCTCTAGTAAACTAAACACTGCCAGTGCCCAGACGCCAACTGGGACTTTTCCTTAGCACTAAACTCTTCTCGCCTCCGGCATAGGGTGGCCCCATCCCAGCAGCGTATCAGGGATGGTGCTTATCCTACCGCTCTCCTATGCCCAGGAACAGCCTGAGGCAAAGGTGTGCCAGGGACAGGGCAGACCATCGCTCCGGTGCCTGCTGCAGGGCCAGAGGGGTTCCCCGGCAATAACTCATTCACTAACGAACACAAATACCATCTATTTTAAGCAGATCTCCGCTGGCGCTGAAGAGAGCCCAAGGTGACTAGTTCCAGTGGAGACATCTGCATTTAGTCAGCCGAATCCTTTCTAAATGTTATTTTAAAAGGCTGCTGGCAATTTATACTTGTCTGATATTTTTTCCTTTTTATTTTTCTTTTCCCCAAAGCACAGTAACAACTGTGAAGACAAGCGTGAAAGCAAATAGAGGACAGGAACACATGCACACATACACAGAGATACACACACCCCCTACGGTCTAGGTGGTTTGTACCCCCAAAGGCACTTTTAGATAGATCACTTTTAAAAGCATCAGGCCAGATTATCCAGGGAAATTTATTCTGATTTTTCAAGGGACCTTTAAGACCCAGCTTTCAGAAGAGCTTTGCCTTTGTCTCAGCACCTCAGTAAGATTTTGAAAAAAGCCATTAACATGCAACGAGCCCCAACGCGGGATCCCTGGCTGGATTTTCCCAAGAGCGCGGCATTCAGTGGGCTAAGCTTATTTTAAATCGCAGATGCTCAAGCTAACTTGGTGCAAGGAGGCTGAGCAGCCTGTCCCAGCACCGCACGACTATGCTATCCCACAGCCCAGGATGGTAAGCCACCAAGCTCAACCCTAGCTATGCCACGCCAAGGGCACTGGCATCCCTTCGCGTTCCACATCATAGACAAGCCCAGGAGAGCCAAGACCCCCTTCACAAACCCCTCTGAGACCAGCAATACCTCTCCCAAGCAAGAGGGATGCAGACAGTGACCCCAAAAGTCTGACCTACTGATCCCCAGACATCAATACACTACATGTTGTTGATACCAGGACAAAGAAGTGTCATGAGCAGGAATAACTCTTTAGGCTGGAAATTAGAAGGAGAGCTCCTAAGAAAGAGGCAAAGTTCCTGACCAACCTTCCATTCGAGAGTCGCAGGGATGAAGAAGCTTGAAATAGAGTGTGACTGCTCAACACAGACAAACACACAGACATTTGGCACTGCATGTACCCAAGGGCATGAGGACCAGCCCTTGGGGTGCATGCTGAGCTAGGGATGGGAGCCACGAAGCGGCTGACGCTGTGATCCCACAACGTGGAAATTGCCGTGGCTCTAGCTGCTCCTTCAGGTGTGTCAGTAACAAACTCTTAATGCACCTCCTTTTTGTGAGGGAGATGGTTGGGGAGTTCCAGGTGACCCTGGGTGTGGTGAATCCCCACAATTATTATTGCTGCCTTGCAAAACGAGGGCAACCAGCAAGAAGAGGGGACTCCAGCTCGAATTTAGTTGACCTGACAGTGAGCTAAAGCTGGAGCACTTCTATAATTTTCTGCTCAGGAAATTGTAGTATCCATCTCCCCCATTATTTTAGACCAGAAGAGATTGATTTAGTTTTTGTTGAGAATTTTTGCTCAGCATTTTTATTTTATTGTAGCTGAAGCTGGAAGCTAAACCCCTTTTGAACTGCTTGATCGATTGCTGATGAAATCCAGGATTTCACTGTGCACATTTCTGTTAAGCACCAACACAGTCAGACATGGATGAAATATTTTTAAATAGCTCTGGTACTGATGAAGAGAGGGCTAGAGATGCTTTCCCATGCTACTTTCAGGAAAACCTGAGTATTTGTAGGCACCTAGACTGACGCAGAATAATTTAAGGCTTAATCTTGATTTCAGGGGCAGGGTTGGACCAGCCTCGTACCACTGGACAATTGACCTATCAGTGTGAAAAAAAAAATACGCCAGTCATTTCTTTAAGGCCATGAGGGATGCTGTGAATCTTTGCTGTATTTGAACAAGCACCTCTTGAAACTCCCAGTATCTTGGGATATGTGATGTGGGCCAGGCTGAGATGGGGAGTGGGTCTTTTAGCTGAATTTGTTTGCATTTAGGGGACAATTATGTATTGGTTCTCGTGCCGATTTCTCTATTAATTTGAATTTTTCCTTCCAATGTGGTTCAGCCCCTTTTGCCCAGGTGTTGCTTATCTTGGTAATAAGTCATTTCCCCACCTAAAGTACCTAAAGCAGTTATGCATTGAATCATACCAAACTCTGTTCAGCCACCTTTCTGCTCTGGGTTGTGAGATGCAACCAGTTGGCCAACTGTCAGTCACGGTGGCCTTGATGCTTGGGAATGGCCAAGTCCAGCAGCGAAGTTATAGCAGTGATGGCCCTTCTCCCTACCACATCATGCCATGGAAACACCACTCTGCCCCCATTTCAGAAGCTCTGCCAGGTGGAAGAGGAGATGGAAAAGCAATCTGCCTCTTCACTAATTGATTTCTTCTTCACACTCAGCACTGCTGTGCTGTTGATCAAAAGACCATCTTTGGTCACCGTGATTAAAAGGGTTTGCAGATCTCAAGAGACTGCTAAACCCCAGTGAGAGACAGAAGCAACAGAAGAAACTAGGATCCAACAGGCGGTTGGAATAATCATTTACCAGCATTTCACATGAGAGAATCGTGCGGCACATTACTATCCTAACCACTAATTAAAATTGCAAGCACCCCACTGAGGTGGCAAGATGCATTGTAGCAGCTGGTCAGAATGTTTCGCTCAGCATTTTTTTTTCCCAATGGAAAACGGCTTCTTGATGAAATGGGAATGTTCATTGAGAAGCTTTTTTCCTAGGAGAAAAAACCCTCTTTTTTTCTGAAAAAGTATAAAATCTGTCTTCGCCCTTCCCAGAGAGCAAAAATTTAAGCCTAGGAAAAAAATCAGCTATTCAGGGCAAACAGATTTGTCTGATATTTATATATGTATATTTATTTTTTGTCATGAAAACCTACAAGAGTAAAAAGAAACAGCAACATTCCTAATGGTGCCAATTTCTTTTGTTGCGGAACTAATTGCTCTTCAACTAGCTCTGTGCTTTTTTCCTTACGGCCAAAAACCACAGCCCCACCAGCAAGGGAAAAGAAAGGAGGACCCCAGAGTCCTGGCAGCAAGTGCTGTGTATGTTAAAGCATTTTACCTAGATCCAAACCAGTGATTCCCTATGAACGGGCCTTGCAGCTCCTGGGAATGACATAATACTTTGGCATCTGCTTGATTGGGTTTTCTCTTGGGAATCTATTTCTAAAGTTGCCGTCTTGTAGTGCTCAGAATTGCTGCTGAATGCGAAAGAACATGCCAATGTTAACATTGTTATTGACGTTTTTGTGAAGAAAAGAGGCTGAGGGTGCAAAGAATATGAGAAACACTCAGCACAGTATTCATGTGGACGCCACAGCGCAGGAATCTTTCTGTACCCTTATAGATAATGGAGATCTTGTTCATGCTGTCAATGTACGTGAGGCATTATTTAGGTTCACCTAAAAGTAGACATTTAAAATAAAGTTGATCAACCATAGCTATAAAGTGCCTGTTTCTCCTCATTGGCTACAAGGGGAGCGCAGAGCTCAAATGTAGACATCTGAGCTGTAGGTGCTCAAAGTTGCATGGTGTGAATCCCTGTAATGCCCTAGAAAGACCTATAGCTCAGAATATCTACCTTCTTTTCCACGTTGCATCCCACCAGGTGCCGTTGCGTTAGAGCAGCTTCAATTTCTTCGTAGCACCTCATGCAAAGGTGCTTCTGGTGTGAGGAGGAAGAGGGCTTTGCTCAGACCCAGACTCCCATCACCAGCTTGTTTCCCAAGTCCCTTACACCCTTTCTGGAAACCCTACTCCAGCCCCTTATCTTTGCCTACTTGCATTGCTCCAACTTACGTCTACCCTGTAATTTGTCCCATTGTGTACTTGATATTAGAATTTGGCCTCTGGAGATCCACCATGTTTGCCCCATTGGGGCTTAATCGGTAGGGTGTGTTATTTTTTCTGATAATCTACCTTACCCCACTTCTTGTGCTTTTCACGGAAATCTACCTAAGCCTGATTTTGCCTCTGTTTATGGTTAGTCTGGAACAGCACTGTCCACTGAAATCAGTCACTTGGGTCATAGATGGGTCAAACAAGCATTGACTCATGGAGCAAAGGCATCACACAATCTGCAGCCAGGGCTGACAAGGGACACACCTATGAGGAAAAGGTGTCCAGAGACATCTGTCTTGTGTCTCATAGCAAAAGATCAAGGGGATTTTCTGAGCAAATTCAACAGGGAGACAAAATAAGACATGGAGAAACCTTCAGAGGTTTACCAGACTAAGGAATTTGTTGTTACAAGAGAAGTATGGAAACCAAGAGCTTCAGTCAGATCCAGGGGACCGGACATTTGAAGAGACAGCAACTCTTTCCAGGCTTACAACTACAAAAAGTGAGTTGGGAGGGGAGGGAAGGGAATTAGCGCTGGAGGGAATCTGTAACCTCAGCCTGAAAGTTTCTAAAGATGAGGGGTCGGTAACCACCTCTTGAAAATGGCTGTCCCAGAATGTCATCCATCTCTCAGCTTTCCAAAGTATCTGCAGGTAGCTTCCAGTCTTATCTGCGCTTCAGTGACTTCTACACTCTTGGCAGTCCTGGTTGAGCTTGCTGTAGTGCAAGGCTGAAGGGAGCCTGGGTTAGCAAAGGGTCCATCACCCCCAGCCTGCTCCCCTGATCCAGCCCATCTGGGTAGATTTCTGTGAGGCATCTGGCAAATTGCAAAAAAAAAGAGCTTTTTGGCCCCAGACCAGGGAGAGGAGAGGCTCGCTCTCCTCCCCAGAGGGCAGCGAGCCAGGCAACTGTCTGATTGCCACAAATCATTATTGCCAAATAAACAGATGCGCATTTAAGTCCAATAAAGAAGGGTACACAACCCCAGGTCTTACTGAGCCCCCAATTTAGGACGCCGTTCAATGAAAATAGGCCTGATGGCTCAGAGCCTGCACCCACCGGTGGGCGGTGCGAGCATGGCAATGTCTCAGAGGAGGACCAACGCATCGGAGCTGCACTGTGGCTGGGGAATAGGGTGGGAAAACCCAGGAGGGCGAGCCATGTCGAGACCATGATAATAATAATAATACATTTTCCTCTATGATCTATTTTAACTCTATTTTCTGCTGCCCTGCCAGCCTGTTTGCAGGACCCCCAAGGGGGTGCAGACTGAGTCACTACCTCCTTGTCCACACTAGCCCAGAATGAGTAAATGCTGTGGGTCTCACCCAGGTGAGGGGAAGTCTATAAGCAGGGGAAGAAACAGCCTCCTTGGAAGGAAAATAATCCGTGTCTGCAGAAAGGAGGAGCTTGAGCCACACTTGCAGGGAAAGCTGAGCCTGCACCCCACCATCACCCAAGGTTTTACCAGTGTCCACAGAAATGGAGGGGTGCTTTTTATTTACCCCAAGCCCTTTGCAAGGGAAGAGATCTTGGCACAAACCAGGAGCTTTATTCTGCAGCATCTGGGGCACAGGTTGGACCCATTATGCTGTAGGCTGCTGTGCTGGGAGATGTCCCAACACATAGGCACAGCATGGACGCTTTGAGCTGGAGCTGCAGTGGGGTTGACAACCAGACAATTCCTGGGGTTGTATGACCACTTACGGGCTTGATCTTCAGTCCATGAAGTAGAAAGAGCCATAGGAGGCACCATAAGCACTTCCATCTCACCCACTTTATTTTTGGCCTCGACCTGGGCTCACCAGAAGTCGCTGAACAAGCTGGTTTTTTTCTTTTCTGATAATTAGTTGTTACGGAGTGGACGTGTTCATTAACCTGAGCCCAGACCGACACACTGAGTGCAGCTGCTGTCCTGGATGCCGCTGCAGAGGCGTGTTAGGTTCCTGGTCTGGTTGCTGGTCGATGGACTGCTGTCGATGCGACAAGCTTTTACTGACATTACTGCTAATCTCCTATGGAGAAAACACCTTCAAAATAAAAACAGGTGCTTGGGTTGTTTTGTTTTTTCATTGCTAGTAGAAACTACCTTGATTTGCAGGGTTTTTACTGTCACAGTGGTCTCAGTTAATATAATGGAGATAGACATCATAGTCAAGAGAAACCTGGTTTTCCTGGAAAGCTTAGTACCATGAGAATGCTCTGCATCTGCTCTCCAGGAACGGCAGCTTGCCGGTGTCAGCTCCCTCTGGTACAACAGCTACGGGACCCGTAGGGCTGTGACTGCCTGAGCGGCTGTATTCTGCTGCCTGTGGTTATCGCACTGACTCGCAGCAAGCAGGATCAGCCCATCGCTGTCTTCTCCAGCAGGTGGTTATCTACATGCAAAAGGCATCTGCCTAGTCTAACGGGTCAGCTGGATATTCAAAAAGTCCTGGGCAAACATCTAGGCTCTCAGACAAATGGGGAGAAATTTCCTTCGGGAAAAAAAAGTGAAGTCACATCTGCAGAAACCTGAATGTGGGCTGGAATGTTTGCTCTGTTCCTTTAGGGCTTTCTCCCACCATCCCAGGGCTAGGGCCCAGAATGGATCCATGCTCCCAGGACCTCCTTGAGTCCTAAGGAAATCTGTGCTCCTGCAATCAACAGAGCTGTTTCCAGCTCTCTGTTTTCAGGTCTCAGACATTTGAGAGACCTGCTGAGATGATTTTCTTTATTGGTTGTACCTTTTTTGCTTGGCACCTTTGCTCCCAAGGATGCTAACAGGAGATCCTGTCATGTATTTTTACAGGCAGTCAGTCATCTGGGTAACTCTGGCACGCACAGCAATTTCAGTATGAGATCTCTTTCCATTACAGCAGATGGTCTTTGCGGCCCATCTTAGGCAGAAGATGAGATATAGATCTGTTAATTATCATAAAGCCTTCAGGAATCCACTAAGACAAAATGTTTCGAGTGCACAGGCGTTAAATGATTTGCCTAAGGCCATAAAAGAAGACAGCGTCAGAGAAGGGATTTCATCCCCGCTGTACAAGTGGGGAAAAGAGGGGAAGCTCAGCCAGCGCAGCAAGGAATAGAAACCACATTTCTGGTGGTCTGGTGTAGGATGGTCCTCAATCTATGGACCTAATCCACACTGTGCACATCTGCCCTGATGCTGCGATGAAGGGAAAGGGGTCTGGTGCACCACGATGGTGCAGGGGTTGACTCCCCCAAGAGCGTCCTCCCACGTCCCGTGCTGTCCACAAAGCCTCCTGTGGACAATGAAGCAGATGATGCATTACTGAAGCAAAAGCTGGGAAGACCTGAGAGTGCCTCTAATGTGATCCCGGAGGGGAGCCAACTCCTTGTGTACTCAGCACGGCTTTCCTGGCACCAGCTGAGGAATGCTGGCACGCCGGCTCCTCCAGAGCTATTAGCGGTGCTGCACGCTCCAGGGCTGCAGAGAATACGTGCTCTGTGTTGCAGCCGCCCTGGAGATCCCACCAGGCCACGCTCTTCCACGCCGCCCACCACAGAGCTCCACCGCACCAGGGCAGGGCTCTGGGTTTCAGTCCTGGGGTTGGGAGGGGTTCTGGCAGGCCAGAAATTCAGGTCCTCCCCAATTATTGCTACCCACCCACCCCCCCATCCACCTCCCTTTCGCGCTCTGAAGGTTTGTTTGCGCTTGCCTACGTGCAGCTGAGGAGAAGTTCGGACTAGCATCGAAGTGATCGTGTGCAGCCTGTCTCGGAGGGCTGGCCACCCCAAACACCCTGCACAAGGCACAGTAATTCACATGTCCTCTCCTGCCAGGAGTCTGTAGCTTGTCCTGACTCTCCCCAAAGCCATTTAGATACTGGACCTGGGTCAACAACACTATTTAGTCTCTCAACGCTCATCTAGGTACCTGCAGATCTCAGTTCCACTGTGGCTCTGAACCTGTATCTTGCCGTAAGATCTCAAAGCAAAGAGTAAGTCTCCATGTACCAACGATATTTTCAACAGAGACCACACCAGCCTAGCCCTAGCTCTTTCGCAGCTTCCTGCTTTTGGACCCTCCAGTTCCGATTTCAGCCCTGGAAAAACAGTGACTGAGACCCAGTGACTACCGCGATACGTTATATATAAACTGGAAAGGTTCCTGGCTCTGGGTTCATGACTATCTCAGACGTTAAATGCCGAGCATGGTTCCTTGGATGCTTTTCACCTGGGTGAAAGAGCCCTCTCCCTAGCTCAGAGTCATTACCCATCGGGCATCATTCCCACGTGACAGTTTGGATGCAGCCACCTTCTTTCAGAAGGCTGCAAGAGTTTGACAGCGAGGATGTGGTTTGCCCCATGCACCTCAGGGGCAGAGAACAGTGATGGACAGTTTGATTCACCCATGCAGGCCCATAGCATCTTTCCTAAGTGTGAGTCTCTGCCACTTGGCTGGAAGAACACCTTCTGCCCTGGGCAACGTCTGTAACCGATATCCTTCCTGTGGTTGCAGAGATGCTCAGACAGTTGGATAGCCAGCAGCCAGTGCAGACAAACGGGCCTTATTTGGGTGATATCTGGCTCAGGAGGTGATCCCCCGCACCCGGGAAATGCTTATTTCTCTGCGCTGACCTCTAAGCTTAGGTGATACGAACCCCACCTACGTGCATTTCTGGACACAGCACAGTCACAGCAGCCTGACCCCCACCATGGCAGCTACACCCACTGAGGGACTATTTTCCTGACCAAACCCATGCTGCCATCTGTCCTTGCTGTCCCCTAACCCCATGTTGCCATCTGCCACTTGTACCCCACGTCAGCTACGGGACATGCTGCTCAGCTTGTCCCACACAGGAGGGTACGTGGAGGTGCACCCCGGAGCGAACAGATGTTGCCGCTGTGCTGTGAGCTATCTGAGCCGCCGAGTTTTCTCTGCCTTCAGCCGTGGCTGCTGGCACACTCAGTGCAGAGGGGGAGATGGCATTCAGCCCATACCTGCCTGGCCCACAGCCTTGGCACTGCGTGCGCAGGGCATGAATTCCTCGTCTCCCTGTGGTCCGTATGAGGTAGCATCCCACCAGCAGACGTGACCTGGCATGAGTAAATCCCAAACCCTAGTACTGGGGCAGCAGGCTGAGGGATGTGGGATGGACCATTTGCAGCAGAAACATCTCAGGAGCATCCACGAAGCCCCTTTATGGACATCAAAGATGGGAAGATTGAATTTAGCTTCCAGCTGACTTCTTCCCCAGATAGGAGAGAAGAACGGAGGGCTGCACCAAGCCAGCTCAGTGTTGTGTCTCTGTTACATCTGTGGGTGTCTCTGGCTGGGGAATTTGGTGGGATTTGGAGGCTGGATGCATCTGGATGTCTGGCACTGAGAGAGAAAAATGCACACAGGGCTCTGGAAAGGAGCAGGTTAGCCTGACCTAAAAGCTTTGTGGTGTCCCAGGTCTCTAAGCTGCAGCAGGGAAGATGTGCCAAGACTTTGCCTCCCTCACAAAATTCAGGGGCTCTGTGGGGCCACGGTGTGATCTTGTGCTTGATCGCTGATCAGCAGAAGGCTCAGCAGCCTGCTGTAAGATGAAGAGTTGATGTTTTGGAAGGAGAAAAAGAAAAAAAAAAGAAAAAGAAAAAAAGAAAAAGAAAAAAAGGAAAAGAAAAAAAGAAAAAAAAAGGGCAAAAAATAAATCAATCACAGTATGGCCTGGAGCAGCTGGAAATTCAGTCAAGCTTTTCAAGCAAAAAGGCTGATGATTTGCCAGTGTGAAGGCTGCAGAGCAGCAATTTGGGCTGCAGGAGCTGCTTCCTCATTCCGGTTGCAAGCAGAGCTCCCCCTGACACCAATGGAAGAGAGTTTAATGCTTCTGCAGCTCGTTACTGCTCACTGTAGCTGCTCAGGAATCTGCCTTTTCCTCTCCTCCCACCACTCCCTCTCCTACTGAGAAATACACACAAAAAAGTTAGAGGTAGTCGAAACAGGTAAGGCAAGGAAAGGTGAGAAGGTTTGCTGTGCCTGGGGGAAACTGAGGCAGAAAAGCTGTCACCTACGCTCACTTTTCAAACTCCCAGATGTAGTTACCTAGAAAGCTTAGATTTGCAAAGGTGTGTAGGTACCTGAACATCTTCTGAGCTCAACACCAAATTAGTAAGGCAAGATGACTCTGAACTCCCAGCTGAGGCTGTTTTGCCTCTTGGCAAAGGCTCTGCCCTGCGGGTGCTGAGTTGTGGCTCGTTAGCTGAACCAGGGAGCTGAAGGTGCTGTTGCAGGGTCGTGCTTATGCCGGTCAGTGCCAGGAGCTGCCTGACGTTGTGTGTGCTCCCAAGTCCTGGCCCTGCTCCATTGAGTGCCCTTATGGGCTGCCTGAACGTGGAGTCACCTCCACATCTTACCTCCCTTTTGGCTGGTGATATTGGGCCATTCTAGGCTTGAGAAGTATGAGGAATGTGCCGTGACCGCAAGGGCAGGTGGGATATAAGAGGATTCAGATGATGAAGTGGGGATGTCCTCAGTGTAGTACCTTTATATGGAGATCTAGTCCATGAAGTCAGTGGACACTAGAGCATGATGTACTTCATTTTGCAGCCTGGCATTGCTCTCTCCATCACCCTACCTCTTTTGTCCAGATCAACCTCTCTCCTTTCTAGATGCTCCTCAGCTCTGCCTTGAGTTTTTCAGTGGTCCAACAGTGATGCTCCAGTTGAGGCATGCCAAGGATGATGCAACACAAAAGCATCTCCAGCTGGGCCTTTTCCTTCCCTTGAGTTGAGCAGCAGCCTACACAAAATCGCCTCTTGAGAAATCCTCATAGGTCTCTGGAATAACCATTTGATCTGATCAGCAAATTGAAATCTCAGAGGGTAAAAAGCAATGGCAAGTCCAACACCTGGGAGTCAGGATCCTGTACAGCAGAGCTGGAAAAGTCTTTTCCAGCTGGGATTGACTGACAACCTCAGGGCTGGTAAACCTATATAGAACACATACAGAGCCGTTCACCCCACATCCAGAGTTTCGGGTCCTTTGCTGACAGAGGTTGCTTCCTAGCTGCTTTACATGCATGTGGTTGCACCAAGAAAGGCAATCGGATCTTGCATCTACAGCTAGGGAGATGCTGGAGTGGCATCTCAATAGGGTTGCTTCCCACCTCTGGGAATCCATAAGAGACGGAGGCAGCTGATACACCACTCTCTGGCCTCCACCTGAAAGCCAAGCCCAGCAGCCAGCAACAGCTGGGCCTTGAAAAGCCTGACCGTGAGTTTGTTTGATGAATGTATTCAAAAAAGAGAGGACTTTGTGTTGTCAGGGCTGTCTTTCAAGCAGGACCTGACCTCACTGCTAAAATAGCTCCATGGCTTGGATCGTGCATGCCAAAGAGGATGCTCTGGTTGGCGTCTGACTGCTCAGCTGGCCTTGGGGATTCAGCAGCTGTTGTTAGCAGGATTGCTGCAAGTCAGGATTGGCACTGTGGATGGGGTGTTGGGGGCGATAGCAGCCTCCAATCTCTTCCCAGTGCTTCACAAGTATTTCCTTGGACTCTGTTCATCGCTTAGGAAAAAGCATAGCAGCTGGGGGTTACTGCTGGCGATGGGAGGCTACTGTCAACCTCGTTTCCCTCTGTGACTGGTCCAAAGTCACAGTGTTTCCTGTGACAAGGACAAGGACATTTATTTTGGAAACTGGAATTGCTTGTCCTGGAGAGACAAGATTTTTGGTATTAGTTTCCTGCACATGCAGCGCTGGGGCTTCCCTTGCTGGCGTCTTGGGCCATCGCAGGAGGAGAAGGGGGGGACCAGCAGTGAGAGCCTGGTCAGGTGTAGAGGACGTAGGCACCCTGTTCTCTGGGATGTTGGCTTTATACTATGTTTTTTTTCCATGACCTGCTGGCAAATCTTACATCTTGGGTAGCTGTAACCATTGGGTTTTGGTCAAGATCGCAGCAAAATTCTTTAGTTCCTGAGCTATTGCTTTGATGGGCACCCTCAGAGAGCATGAAGGGCTTTTCTACCCCTAGGATTTATCCATGGGGTCAAAGCCTCACCAAGAAAACAGGTTATTGCATCTGCTTAGCTCCTTTCACTGCAGTACAAACACCTCTGAAGGACCTGTGACAGCCATATGTCCCTGACCATCGGTACTTTGAGCCCAGGGGAACGCAGCTCCCAGCCCCACACACTACCCATTGGACTCTCTGTCCCCCATAGCGTTATATTCCTCACCACTGAAATCCAGCTTGATCGGTCCCATGGCTGATGTCGGTCAGCTAGGACCTGTTGAAACTGGGGACAAGGGGCTATTTTGGCTTTGGGCGGCATTTCTCACTTGAAGCCAGGAGGACCAGCCCCGCTGTAAGAGCAGTGTTCTCCTCCCTACCCCTACACCCTAAAACCATCCAGCATTATTTAGTCAACAAAGGTTTTTAAGTACCTAATTGATCTGTAGGCAACAAATTCCCACTCTCTGATTTCTGATTGAGGACAGATCCGACTCAGGTGCGAAGGAGGGTATCACAGCCTCCAGCTCTTGAGAGATTTTTTGTGACACACACACACACACACACGTGCACACAGGAACTGTTCTTTCCCAAATAACACCTCCAGCAGACTCAGCCAACCACTGAGCTCTTGTCTGGTTTGCCCAGGTCTAGGCAGCATGATGTTCTCATTGAAATCTAAGGCTGCCGCTTGCTCACCTCAGAGCAAAGCAATAAAAACTCTGTTCATAATAAAAAGACACCATTTCTCATGGCTGCGACTAAGAAAAAAGAGAGATGTTGACAATTTATGTCTCCTGATACCATGGCGGACCATGAGTGCAGAGAAGCTAGAAGAAAATGGTTAGGCAATTAGAGATAAATATGGAAAAAATCAAGTGAGAGGAGGAAGAGGAGGAAGGGGGAGGCTCAGAGACTGGAGCAAGTGTTGGCTCTTCACTTTGCTTCTTTTTCAACTCCATGTGACAGCCTTGTCGATGCTACTCAGCTAACAGGGGCAGCAGCCCTGCACGCTGCTTCCAGGAGATCGCTGTAATCAAGCATGCTTGTGATATCACGTTTATCAACCATGTGAACTCCACTAGGCCCCATATGGCTGACCAACACCATCATCACAAGTCTACAGGGGGGAAACTGAGGCAGGAAGAAAGGATTTCCCTAACTAGACCCCAGTAGCAGAAAGGTCTGGTCTTCCTAGACAATTACACCAGCTCTTCCAGGTCAGTCTTCTGCAGGGTTCGGCACATCTAGCTGGACATGACCACAAGCTGATGCTGAAGGGGTTATCTCCCTGCCCACCCCTTTCCTAGCCCCTCTTCTTCTGCATTGCATGCTTGCAGTGCAATCCATTTGAAGACCTGACTGCATGCAGTCTGGTTATCCAATCTCATTGCTTACCCTGCTTTGAGCAGTAGTTTGGACTAGTTGAGGTCCTGAGGTCCCTTCCAACCTGAATTGTTGGAACCTATGGTCTGACACGAAAATAGCCAATCCCTCCCCCAAAAATAAGATCTTTCCATCATGCTGACCTAACTCACCCCATGGCCATGCAGTTGCTAGGTACAATGCAGGGGACGGGGGACCGAATGGTCCCTTTCAGCATAGTCACCTCAGATGAACTGTGGCATCAGCTCACTCCTTGAATCTCAAAGCATTTGGCATCAGGAGAGGGATCTGACTGCTTGGGATGCTCTGTCCTCTCTTTATTCTTCTGCAAGCCTGGGAGCCTTGGAAAGACGAGAGCAACGCTACCATCGCTTACTGACAGTAGTACTGAAATTGCCCTTAAAGGATTTCCTGTAGACGGCAACCCATGACGGTAGCTGCTGTCCATATACAAAGGAGGTTGAAGCAGATGAGACAGGTGGACCTAAATCCCTCCTCCAGTCTGTGCTGTGAGTGACAACCACTGTTACTGAAAGCAGAATAATTTTACCTTCACAAAATGACAGTGCGGAGCTGGCCGCACTGTCAGCTCCAGAGCATAATCGTCAGTGGAAACAAGCAGGGAGGTTGTACAGAGGATGGATGAGACCTGATCCACCACACTACTCCATGAGGTTATTAACTGGTCTCCAGATCCAGTCTGGATGCCGTCAGTCCTGTAGGATGGGTACAGTGCAGAGGGCCATGTGCCACCTGCCATTGCCAGTAGGACCATACTGGTCAGGTTGATTTACTCCACTAACCCCGGCATTACAGCAGAGAGCTCAGGGCTGCTTGGTGAGCTTCATCCAGCCCTGGCAGGGAGGGCGTCATGAGAGGAGAGGTGTCTGCCCTGGTAAAGGTCCAGGCTCAAGCCCTCTCATGCTGCATGGTACTTGCATGATGATCATTGGTGGCAGACAGTGAAGTGGGGACTGATGTGACTTACAGGGGACGTGGGTTAGCTTTTTCAGGCTGAATTCACCCCAGGCTTCTTGTACAGTCAGTGGAAACATAACCAATACAGCTAGCAGAGCCCAGAGCATGATTCTTCTCATCCTGGTGTCAAAGTCCTAACAGAGAGGAACAGCAGCTCCCTGAAAGTGCTTATTTCTCTCTTCTTCTTCTAAAGAGACCCTGAGTGTCAAGTTCCGATGACACATCTGCATTTTAGATGCTTCAAGTCAGGTGAGATGTCACCAGCCCTTATCACTGTGTGCCTCTGTTCCCAGCAGCTGGTGGCAGTAGGGGCACTGCTCTACCGTAAACGAATGCAGAGCAGCTCAGAGATGTTCTTATCAAGACCTTGCCATCAGTCACTGGATCCAAAACCTTTATCCTGAAATACCAATTCTGGCACGCTCTTGGCAAAGGAGAGTGGCTGTGCCTTTGGGCATGGCTGGAGAGCCAGAGCAGCCTGGCAAAAGGACCATCCATGCACCTTCCTGGGGAAACAAAGTGTCATTTACTGGGGATATCTGATTTTCTTACCTCTGCACTGCTCAGAAAAATTGGGATTCTTGTCACTTTTGTGGCAAATAATAGGAAGAATAAGATTTTCCCTCTACAGCTGCACCTTGGGGGAATTTAATGATGTTATAGTCAACATTTTAATGACTATTTCACAAGCAATGTAGGAAAAGCTTGTTTTGGCTTGATTTGGAAGAAAAACAAAGATATTTGTATGTGTGGGGTTGGACGGGTGTATGCAATATTTGTTATTTCTATATATAAATCTGTATTTTGTCTAATTTTGAGCATCTAAAGACTGCTGAGGTCTGACAGTGGCACACCTATAATTAGTACTCATGGACCAAAGTCACCAGAATGTTTTTTGCTAGTATTACTACTTAATAATAGGTAATTAATTCTTACTACTTAACAGCAGGTGTTTACTTGTAGACCTTTCTTTTAATTGTTATCTTAAACGGCTTTCAGCTAGATACTCCACTGGGAGTCTTTCATTCTTACATATTAATGGCATTGACCTGGTTTCAGACAAGCAGTGGTAGTTAGTTGCGAAACGGAGAGAATCCCATTTCTGTGCAGTTTGGAGAGCTGAGTAAAGGCTGTCGGCATCCTCATCCCAAGCACGCTCCCGCAGGGCGTATTGTGCTTTATAACCACCAGCCCTTTTGCTGCTGGCATGAGAAATAAAGACAAAAAGTACTCCTTTTCTAGAGCTCTAATGTCGTGATTCGATATAGATCTTTCTCCTGCACTTCTTATCAGTACTTTCCACCGTGGGAGGATAACAAGGGAATATGTGTCGGAGTGCGCTGACAGGTCTGTTTGCATCCTTGGCCCAGCTGGCTGCAGCCATCTGTCTTGTTTGAGGACAATTCTGAGCACTTGAGTAACAGACTGAACTCCAACTCCCTCGTCCAGGGAGGGTATTCCTAGAAAGGCTTTAAAAAAAATCCGTGCCTGAAGCTTTGAGAACCAGGAGGAAAAACCGAAAATGGGAGTTGTTTTTGAGAGGTGTAAGAGAACTGGGGAGACAAAGGGGAAGGAGCTGGACTTTCCCATGAAGAATCAAGAAAAATACATCCCTTCTGTTGTTCTGTCCAAGTGACATAACTGCAACAGACTTTCCTTAAACAATTTCAGGACCAGAGGGTCTGTACTCAGATCATCCTCCTTCCATCTGTGGTAGGAGCATGGGAAGGAGGAAAGAGGTGCCCATTTTCACAAGAGAACCCCTTCCTTGGCCTTTCGGACTTTTGTTTTGCACAACAAAACAAAATGTAAAAGGAAAAAGAAATGGCAGAAGTCAAGCCTCATAACCCTGATAGTTGGGAAACAATCATTGTAGACAGCAAGGTATGAAACCGAACCAAACCATCTGCTTTCAAAGAATGAGGGGAGGAGAGGAAGAGAGAAGCCAGCATTGTAGCTAGGCTCACATACCAGCCGTGTGTGGGTGGGTGTCTTAGAGCACACTTCTTTGTATCATCCCTTGAAAAGAAGAGAAAGGTACAGGTGTGAGCCAAGACAAATCAAAACACAATGTCAGAGTGACCTCTACTTTCTTTTATGGTTCTCCTGGCACAGATGCAGGACTCAATCCGCAACAAACAAGGGAACCCCAAGTCACAGGAGGGTCAGGCATCATGTTCAGCTGCCAAGCAGGCACCAAGGAGCAATCTTGCACCCCTCTGGCAGCTCAGAGAGCACAGAACTGCTTTCCTAGCTTGGGTTTAAGCCTGCAGACCCTGTCTTGGTCTAGACAGAGAGGACAGTCCTTGGGTTATGTTGATCTCAAGCTCGGACGTCCAGGCTAGAGTTTGTCTCATCTCACATGAGAGATCTGGAGACACGTGGATGCCTCCAGCTGAGCGAGTCCTTCTCTGGACCCACTGTAGTCATGGGGAGAACTGGCGGTTTCAGGGTGTGATTCATCTGAATATTTTAGATATTAGCTTTAAGTTGGGATTAATCATTCCTGACTACAGTAATCCTGTTGCACAAGTGCAGAGTGTGATGTGTGTTATTTAAGATCCAAGAATATAACTCAAATCAGTAGTGATCACTGCCGACCTCTCTACACCAGCTCCATCTTCTAATCACTGGGAAGACCACCTCTGCTTGGGCAGCACTGGTAAGCAGTTGTGGTGAATTTTCTCCTTGCTTGGAAGGATCAGCCTCTTGGGTTACACCTCATTTGCTCCAGAGGTGTAAAGCAGGAAAGCAGGCAATCATTTTGGTGAGACAGATGTTCTCCTAAAACTCCAGGTCCTGGAAATGCACCATAAATGTCAGTTCTCCTTGATAAATGATACCTGCTGACCATAAATCATGAGATCACTTAGTAATAGAGGCATTAGCATGCCAGGACGGCTAAGGAAGGTAATCAGCTTGAAGAGTTTGGAAGTGACAAGGATGGTAAAGGTCCTCTTCTATTGCTGTCATGGTATCACTCCATCCCTTAAGAAATTTTTTGCCATATGGTCATAAATGCAGTGGACATCCATGTTCGAATCAGTTAATTGCCTTTGGCATGAGTTATCATGAGTCTGCAAGTTGTGCTTTGTCCAGGCAGATTTTCTTCCCACTCTTGTGCTGCTTAAAGGATGAGGCTTCCCCGAGGCAAAAATGAGAGCAAATGGGATTAGAAGGGCATCAAGGAGACCAGCTCAGCCTGTACCATTCCCCAAGGAACAGTGACAGGAGGCGACATTCCCAATTCTGCCCAACATCTTTCCATGCCGACGTTTCCTCTTTCCATTCACTGGCATTTTTCTTATTAGAGCAGTCGTGGGAGAACCGTGCTGAGACCTGGGCTCTGTTATACATGGTCAGAGAGGATGTATTTATGACTGAGGGTAGGAGTGTGCCCTTCTCCTTACAGGGCAACAAGGCACTGAGAAGCAGGAAGGCAAGCTCCTCAAAAGTGTGTAGGCACCTCCTAGACATGGGAGATCTGGGTCTGAGGGTAGGACGAAGAGCAGGGACCAGCCAGCCTGGTGAGGGCAGCCGTGGGAAGAGCTGAGACAGCCCTGAACACAGCTTGAGGTTGCTCAGCTTTCTGTAGCCGCAGTGCAGGGCCCCCGAGCCCGGCTGGCCGGACCAGAGACATCCCCCTGTTCTAGAGCAGGCGGTGGTTTGGGTGGTGCGGTCAAGGGATTAAGGCAAAATCACCAATTTCATTTACCCTCTGGGAGGCTGGGAAAAGCAGGTAGAGGGTAGAGCAGCTTGTGCACTAACCTCTCAGTGCTTCCTCAGCTTGTGGCCAGAGTCCTATTTCACCACCATCCAACCAGCTCTTCCTTCCCCTTCACATCAGCTCCTTGTCCTCCACCCTCTTCTTCATCTGGGTGCCCCTTGGGTCTCCTCCTCCTTTCACCCTTCTGTCTTCACACCCTCTTGATTTGATTGTCCCATTCTGGTGTTTATAAGCTCAGCCTTTAAAAGGAGTAAGACACCTCATGAGGTTGGGGGGTTGGACTAGATGACCTCTAAAGGTCATTCCAACCCAAAGCATTCTATGATTCCCATCCTCTGTAAGTGGGATGGGGTGAGGGACAGACGCACGCGTTGCTTCACGTGGCAGGACAGCCACGCAGAGAGCTCAGCTCAGCACCCACCTGCCTCAGCTCTCAAATCTGAATTCCTGCCTTCATCGCAACATCACCACGGGTGATATTTGGCAGGGGGAGAGAGAGATGGGTGCTTGTCCCTCTGAGCAGAGCTCAGGGATAAGAACAGGAGCTTGCTAGGCTCACGTCTGGTCCCACGACAGGTGGGTAAATCTGATGCTTGGTCCCCCGGAGACTTACGCTTTGCTGCTGTCGTACGCTTCCCCGTTCGCACGCACTGAGCAAAGCATCTGCAGCTGGCCGAGGGAAGGGACATCAGTCCCACTGCAGCAGCCCATGCGAGCTGCAGACCCAGCAGCAGAGGGGGCTTCAAATCTGCTTTCTTGTGCCCGGACCTGGCCTGTCCGTGAGTACAGGGTCTCCTGCTAGGAAATGACCTTCCTCCCTGCCATCCTCTTCGCCGCACCGGTGTCCCGAGCAAACCACAGTTCCATAGCTTTTGCGATTCGCTGCTGGCAGTGGATCGTGCCTCTGCTGCCTTCACTACTGTATCTCTGCCTGGGCCAACTGGCACTTTGGCTTTATTTATTTTTAAATCTTTCCAGCATTAACCTGAAAGAAAACAGGTTTCGAATCACTTTTTTTTTTCCCCCCCCTAATTTTGGAAATAATGCCTCTTCAGTTAAATTAAATCCCTCAGGGCACAAGAAGTACCACTCCCTGCTCTCCCCCCAGTTAGCTCCTCTTTGCCCCCAGTGGATTTTTTTCTTGGTGGTGGCTTTGTGTGGTTTTTATGCCGAGGTGCTGATAACGTGCAGGCAGGCAGAGGGTAAGAACCACAGATGTAGCAGGAAATTAAGAAAGGGAACTAGATGATTTGGGCAGTGGGCAAATCCAGCATTGCCCAAATTAGAAGAGAATAAACACTGTTTATCTGTATTTACTCTGCTCTGTCTCTCCACGAGGAAGATGCTGTAAGCCATCACTGAAATATGAAGTGCCAGACCCTCACAAGTCCAGAGCAGCTTTTAGGGGGTGAGGGATGTATTTTGCTTGAAGTGCCAGGTTCCAGAGTCAAGTGGTGGGGTCACGATCTCCTTCTGAACCCAACAAGGAGTTTTCCTTGCCAGGGAGCGTGTGCCCTGAGTGACTGCAGGAGCCAGCGTGCAAATCCAGCAAATCAGAAGCATACCTGTATTTCTTCTGTGAATTACAGCCAGGCACGGGGCACGGTTAATCACCAGTTGAGTTGCAGCCTGGCAGATCCTGCTTTGCTGTAGGACTGGCAGCAGACCCAGTAACAGAGATTACACAGGGTACATTTTGTCCAAGACAGCACATACAAATCCCTGGTCCTGCCATACTTGCCAGGGTTCATCTGGACCTGAGTAAACCAGACCAGTGGCCAAGAGATGCAGGGTTTGTACAAATGCTTGCAGAAGTATAGGGAAACAGAGAAGACAAACTAGATAGATATCTAAACCCAATCAAAAAAATCATGGAGAGAAACCATCCTCTCATCTAAAGGAAGGCAATTCCGTTTACAAAAAACAAGGGTCAGGATCTCAATTCTACCCCATCCCATGTTGCCACCCCACTCCTGACCAACCTCATGCAATGCCTTGTGTTCCCAACAACCTCCACCCTGCCACCTTTTCCTGCTTCTGAGCAATTCCCCATCGCCCTGAGCTCCTGCCTGACCCAGTTTTGGCTCAGCCCATGGTGAAGGCTACATCAGCTCCTGCCAAAGGCAGCTGAATCCCTGCTCTGTGGCATTATTTAGTTGTGCCACCCTTGTCTGCACGCCTGGCATCAACACCACATTGTCTTCAGCCCAGCCTGATGCTCTGATACCAGTAGAGGTATGCTCACCTGTGGCAGCTGTAGGTCTGATGTTAGATTAGACTTGGTTAGATTAATCTCCTAATTCTAACAGCTGTCTTGACCCTTACAGAGTTTAAGAGAGGGGTTGCTCCATCAGCAAGGCTGGAATGGAACTCTAATTTCATTTCCTTCCCGCTCATGCCCTCATCTCAACTGCAGTCTCTGTTGCAGAAAAAGGACTTGGTTTATGACCTTACATTGCTTGGTTTGGTGTTTCAGTTGAGACCCTTCACCCAGCTCACCTAAGGCACTGTTAAAGGGAAACCTTAAGAAAGGTTTGTCATGCTCCCCAAAGCTGGCTAACTGTTGGTCTCTGTGTCCCCACCCCACCCCAGTCCATCAGGTTCACTTCCCGCAAAAAGACAGCACTGTGATCACCCTTCCAGAGGTGAGCACCAAAATCAGCAGGGATGGTCTGGGGTGCGACCTGCATGGCTGGCTCCACCGGCATGGTAGTAGGGTTGGCAGTTGGACTAGATGATCTTAGAGGTCTTTTCCAACCTAGATTCTATTTATTCTATTCTGTTCTACGCTACTCCACTCTACTCTACTCTACTCTATTCTACCTACGTTCCACCCTGTTCCCACACCCTTGGGGCCCACCTCTCTTTTCCCTCCATATCACCAGCACCGATGCTTTCATTTTTCACATTTCCCTTCTTCCCTTCTTCCTTCTGAGCCTCCCACCTGCCTGCACCCCTTTTCTGCTTCACACCAGCGATCACCTGGTCTACTGCTGTCCAAGATGGTGATCACCAGCAGTCCCTTGCCTTGGGCCCGTCAAGCGGCTGTGATGCTCTCAACCCTGACCAAGGAATCTGTTTGCTTTTAGCTATTTTTTGAGCTGCTGCCAGGGAAGTTTCACAAAAAGGATAGTGTTATTTCTGAAAATGAGTCCCATAAACAAGGATGAATATGACTTCCCCGTTGAGATTTGGGGTTTACTTTAGTGGCTGGGAGATCAGCCAATGAAATGGAAATACCAGAAAACATTATCATAATTACCCTATGGCCTCCTCTGGGGGCAAGGGAGAGGGGAAAAAAAAAAAAGCTGAACCAAAACTGATTTAACAGCCTCTGGATAGCATTGTCATTTCACCCTTCCCTGCTTGGCCTGCCTCCTGCTCTGCATTTCTGCTTTCTCTGAACAAGGGGGAGGAAAAAAAAAACATTCCTAGATCTTTCCCCCCAAGGACCTTTTTTTTTTTCTGGCAAAAAACAGTGCTGGGAAGCCGAGAGGTGATAAACATTGCAAAAGAGTCGCAGAGGGGTTTTGATTGCAAAACTGGGGAGGCCAGGGAGGACCCCCCATCCCTTCCCAGCTGCACCTAGTCTGTAACAGCAGGAGCGAGGGGCAAAGCTGTCCTTCTGCACCTACCTGTGTAGTGCCCAGGCTGTCCGCACCCCTTGAGCTCGTATAAATTTGGCGCCAAGTAAGCTCAGTGCAGGAATTTGTGCTGAAGAAAGTCAGGGAGGGCTCATGAAAAGGGATTTGCTGTCAGCTCTTTTAGAGTGATTAACTTCTGCAGGGCCACGACGACCTCATATTTCCAAATAGTTGGATTTGGGAGATGTACCTGTCTGTGACACTATTTCTGACTTCCCACAGATGCTTCCCTTGCCCCCAGAGCTCATGCCAGCAAAAGCTCTGCTCCCAAACTCCACAGATCTTCTCAGTGCTGCTAACGTGACCAATTACTGCAGTCGCCAGCTGCCCAAAGGAGAAAAAAAAAAAAAGGAAAAAAAAAAAACACCAAACCCACAGCTGATCTGATTTATTTTAGGTGGTGGTTTGAGGATGGAATGAATTTCAGCTGATCTGTGTATCTAAGTATTCAGTGACTATAAGGGGAACTCTGGGTGAATACCTCAGGTTGGTAAATCTCATCCTGGATGCCTGCAGTTGGCCAGCAAGGCAGGTATTGTGTTGGCAAGCCTTTGTTTGTGCCTTTCTGTTGGCTAATGAGCATCTGTGGAACGAGAGGTGTTGGGCTGCAAATGGGTGGGCTCATAGCAGAGCTTCTTAGTAAAAGATGAGTGAAATGTTGAATGTGGAAATCTTGGTGAGTTGTGGCTGCAGCACTCATGTGGATGAGGTGCTTCTAGCACCTCTTATCTACTTTTTCATGGTCCTGAACAGCAGGTGCAGAGAATACACGGAGTAGATTGTGTTGAGTGTGTCACACTGGACCATACCCTGGATGTACATGTATGATTGTGGGTGCTCAGCAGGGCATGAGGTTTCTGTGGCCTTAGAAAAATAGAGGACCTATAGGTATGTATGAGAATATTCTTATCCAGTCAATCTTCTGTCCTGACAGACCATCCCCAGGAGCTGCCAGGTTAGGATGTCCTCAGCACAAGAAGGACATGGAGCTGTTGGAGCGGGTCCAGAAGAGGCCACAAAAATGCTCCGAGGGCTGGAGCCCCTCTGCTCCGAGGCCAGGCTGAGAGAGTTGGGGCTGTTCAGCCTGGAGAAGAGAAGGCCCCGGGGAGACCTTAGTGCGGCCTTGCAGTGCTTCAAGGGGGCCTAGAGGAAAGATGGGGACAGGCTTTTTAGCAAGGCCTGTGGTGACAGGACAAGGGGTGATGGGTTTAAACTAAAGGAGGGCAGATTTAGGCTGGATAGAAGGAAGAAATTTTTTACAGTGAGGGTGGTGAAGCACTGGAAGGGGTTGCCCAGAGAGGTGGTGGAGGCCCCATCCCTGGAAACATTCCAGGTGAGGTTGGACGGGGCTCTGAGCAACCTGATGTGGTTGAAGATGTCCCTGCTCACTGCAGGGGGGTTGGACTGGATGGCCTCTGAAGGTCCCTTCCCACCCAAAGCATTCTGTGATTCTACGTTTGAAGAAAGAGACAGCTCTGATGGCTGTCACCTTACAGCTTCTGGTGATCAGCAGTTTAAGACCTTCCTGCATCAGAAATTTGCAGTGTTTAACAGCTTCTGATGGATTTGTCCTTTATTAATTTGTCTAAACCTATTTTGAATCCACTGATGTGATTTGCTTACATGCATTGTCCTGTTTCTTTTAGACCTTGCTCTCTTCATCTCGTGCCTCCCAGGTCTCAAATTCTGCAAAATTATGACTAATTATCCCCCTTTCTCTGCACCACCCGGTATCTTCTGGTCACTTCTCATACCAGTATCTCCAGCCCCATCTCTCTCCCAACCCAAGGGATCCAAATCCACTCCAAAGCAGTGGCTGCTTCACCAGCAGTAGCTCCCACCTGTTTTGAACTCCTGCACTTCTGAAAATGAAGCCACTTATTTTGCTGCCTAGGGATATTCAGGTTCCAAAAGTTGGCATACGCAAGGGCTAATGATTTTAGCGAGGCCGTCCCACAGTATTTTTGGATCAGGTGTTGAGATTGTTTGTCAAAGAGAAAGTTTTGCCAAGCCAGATCCAAATATGTCTAATATCATGAGTACATCTGTTGCAAAGGAAATGTTCCTGTGGGTTTCGTTTAACCTTTGACAGCCAGGATGGAAAGATGAGCAGGGCAGCACTGCCTTAAGATCAGAAGATCCAGAGTAAGAAAATCAGATGCGCAGGAAACAGTGGTATTGAACAGTTAAAAATGCTCCAGCAGCTGACAGGTCCAAAGCTGCTCTAGGGCTTCCAGCTGTGGGTGTCTTCCCTGTCCTACCTACTGTCCCTTGAACCCAAGGCTGAGCCATTTCAGTGTCTGATCCGGCAGCGTACTGCTCAATCCTCTGTCCCTGGAAAGCTTTCAGCCTGTCTGAATCATTGAAATGCCTCAGCAAGGGGTTTGGCAAGGGATGGAAAGTGGGGTTGGGGCAGGAGGGGACGGCAAGTTCCGAACCACCAGCTATCAGCCCGGTTTTACTTAGGCACTTAATGCGAGTTATTCAGCAGCAAAGGAGCAGCATTGCCGGCCCGCGCAGTTTTCCTGCAAGTCTCTTGAGAATAGGTGTCTCCTTCAAGTCACAGGATCGAATGAAAATCTCTATTCTTATTCGTACGTGTGTTTGCATACACGTTTCAACCTCCTTGACCAAGGAGAAACACAGAAAGATGTGTCTTAAACATATCTCTTAGCATTTAAACCAGGTTTGGGGGAGAATGGGGAGTTGTTTGGTTTGTTTGTTTTTTTTTTTTTTTAAGGGTCTGGCAGGTTTTGGAAATTCAAGACTGGTAATCAGGGCTCAGGAAAGCTGAAAATTTGGGTTGAGTTCAGAGCTCTGCCCCAGCCGTTCTACCTAGCTCTGGGCACAGCGCTCGGTGACTTATCTCCCTTTCTGGGAAGTAAAATTTATTTTCTGTGCCTGGCCTGGAGAACATACATCCCTCTGGCTGGGAGCTGCCCTGATCTCAGAGCACGGCCAAGGGAGCCCAAGGACTAAGTGTGCAAGGGATGAATCATTTGAAATGCCTGAGGTCAGGTTCTACTCTGGCCTCTATAAATCCAGACTAACTCTTCCAGCTTTGACGGAATCACTCAGGGTTTGTGCAGATATAAATGACAGCAGGATTTGACCCAGGGATTTTATGTTTCTAATGAAAGAGTTGAAATGCGGGATGTTGCCTTAAATGTGGACAGGCCAAACATCTGGAAAGGGATGGCTTTGTTTTGCATTAACGTTAACGTGGTTTTGAAGCCAACTCCCACTTCTGAAGGATTTTTAGCATGGATTTTTTCCAAGGACATGAAAAACTAACTTCTGTTTCACTCAGAATCCCCTTATCAGATCTAGCTATCCTTCTGCGTGTCCTTTACCACACCAGCTGCTCAAACATCAACTGTTCTTCTCCGTAGGAGCACACTGGGAAATTGAATCTGAGTTTACTTCTAAGCTGGATTTCATTAACCCTCATTATGTAATTTGTAGTAAGTCTTGCTCGAGAACTGATTGGTCTTCAGCTAGTTTATCTTACTTGCTTTCCAAAATGAATTAACTTAAAATGAGTGAAGGAACCTTAATTCTGAATAGCAGTGGGTTTGGGGAGTATGACAAATTGTCATAACCTCCCTTCTGTCTGTGCTTCAGAGGGACTGAAATGAGCAGCCACCTCCATGGGCAGGTTCTACAACCTATCGACAGCTTTCCTTCTCATCTGCAGATCACTACTGGCTTCACAAGGTTTTGTAATTTTTTCCTTTGCCTGCCTGTACTACGCATTGAGGCTTAGGTCTGCTCCATCCGTCAGGATGTGGAGCGCTACCCTAGGTTTTGCATTACAGATTTACAGTGGCCGGTCTCACCAGCACAGTCAATATAAGAAAAAAAAGAAGGATGTTGCTTTGTGTAAAGCAGTACTGCAGCCCTTCTTGCTTACACTACGCTTTTACGAGTGAGTGAGTGGTAAGTTCTGTACAAATCCAGAGAGAGGCAACATCTGCTCTCATTGCATTTATAGTCTGATTAATCAAGACAGACAAATATCGGGGAAACAGGCGATGAGAAGAGCAGTGATTTATCCCAACTTACTACATCACTTAATTTATCCCAACTTACTACATCACTTAATTTATCCCAACTTACTACATCACTTAATCCTCTCAGGCTAGTGCCTTACCAGCATTCTTAATTCAGGAGCCCCGTAAGGTGTTACACGTGGCTCTTCTGTGCTTTGAACCAGCTTTGGGGTGACCTTCTGGGTGAGGATCCCTCCCAGACTGACCTCTGTGACTGGCAGAGTACCAAGGATGGACCCCAACCTCAAAGGTTTCACAGGGGTGGTCAGATCCTGCAGGTCAGAGCCTGCAAGGGAGGCTTGCCAGTAGATGGACATAGTCCACAACTTTCCTCACCCCTTTCTATGCTGCACATCACAAAGCACCGACAGGGTACGATCTGCATCACCCATTGAAATCTAGGACAGAAAATGAAGGTAGGAGGTTAAGTATACTGTTATTTTAGGGGAAAAAAGCAAGGAAGAACAAATGCAGTGTCATCCCAGTGTAGCTGGGATGGGTAGAGTGAAATTTCCATCCATTCCTGCCAAACTGACCTGGGAGAAAGTTCCTCTTAATCTCAGATTTTATCTGGCAGTGGGACCGGTCCTGGAGGTCTGAGGAGGACACACAAGCCAAGTGCCCAAGAGGCACAGCAGCAAACTAAAGCAGCCGCATTGCATTAGATCAAAGCTCTGTGCGTTATAACAACCAAAGCATTTGCAGAACAAGCCTGCCCCACGGTTGTACCCCCCAGCTCCCCAAGGCCAGCCATGCCTGACGGGAACGTGCCAGCTTCATGAAGCAAGATGTGGTTTTTTTTATGACCAGCAAGTGCCTTTGAGGGCTGAGTATCACCATGTATCAGCGAGCAGCAAACAGGAGAGTAAAGCACCCTCCCTGTCCCCCCTCTTCTTGTCCCTTGACCTCTGGAGACCTTACAGGAGGAGAAATCTAATCTTCCCAGGACGATGCTCACAGACTCTTTCCCCTGAGCCGTCAGTCTTTGGGGGGCAGATGCTGTCAGCTCGCAGCCCTGCCTAAGGCAGCCCCCTCCGCCCATGTTCTTGGATTTAGGTAGGATGTTTACAGAGCCTGATGCCACGTGGCTGAAGGCCCGCATGCGGAGGTGGAAATAGCACTGCACTGATGATGGCAGGTTGCAATCCTTAAGAGGAGTCACTGGTACAATATTATTTACTAGGATTATTTTTCCTCTTGGATCGTAGCCTCATGCCTGCAAGCCGGGGCACGCCACCCCAGAAATTGCTCCCTTCTTGTGTGTGCACGTGTACGATGTGAGCAATTGCAGTGCGCGCTTCCTTTGCCCTGTACGCAGGTGATTCCATGTGGCATCTTGTAAGAGGTGTTGCTTGGGACACTAATTGCTGAGCAAACTGAGCAAGGCTGGTGGAGGAAACTGCTGATGCAAAGGAGATTTTGCATTCAGATCACCTGCATTATCTAGGAAGCTTGTATCCTGCTGCTCTTCCCATGCTGAGGTTTAACCTCATTTCTCCCCGTCGCTGCAGGTGGATGCTGATGATGTCATCACCAAAGAGGAGCAGATCTTCCTACTGCTAAAAGCCAAGGCTAAGTGTGAACGACACCTGAAAGCCAAGGTGCCCAAGGTGCATGGTGAGTGTTCCCACAGCAACCCAGACTGCATGGCTGGGGCTGGGCCCCTCTCTGCTCAACCCCAGCCCTTCCCCTCAACCCCACACGCAGAGCTCAGAGCATGTGAGGGAGGCAGCTGAAGAAGGCCCAACATATTGGTTTTTCAGGTCAGGCTATGGGGAATAAGGTGTTGGAAAGCAAAGTTGTCACAGCCTCTTTCTCCTGCTCCAGAACTCCAGATGCCAAGGGGTCAGGAGGATGCAAGACTCATGGTCATGGGCTTACAGCCCTTATCGCCATACCCAAAGACCAGGCAATGCACTGGAGATAGCATCAACAATCATAAAATCACAGAATGCTTTGGGTAGGAAGGGACCTTTAGAGGCCATCCAGTCCAACCCCCCTGCACTGAGCAGGGACATCTTTAACCACATCAGGTTGCTCAGAGCCCCGTCCAACCTCACCTGCAATGTTTCCAGGGATGGGGCCTCCACCGCCTCTCTGGGCAACCTGTGCCAGTGCTTCACCACCCTCAGTGTAAAAAATTTCTTCCTTGCATTCAGTCTAAATCTGCCCTCCTTTAGTTTAAAACCATTGTTCCTTGTCCTGTCAATCAGTTCTCCCAAGATCCTTTGCAGCAACACACTAGTGGTATGGGGAACAAAGCATCCTTCTAACACCCCTTCTCTGTTTCCCTCTGACATACTCTCTGTATTCTCCTCAAATGGGCCCAAGCTCAGCTAAGTCTCTTTCTTCCAATTCCTTTCTATTTTGGGCTGCAAAATCACTACCAGATGCAGGGCTGGAGGGAGAAAGCTCTCTCATGTGGGTAGCAAAGTCATCATCCCCCATTGGTTTCTTTCATCAGTTTCACATGTGTTAATTATTGGCACTGGGGCTGTGTGCTGAGGCACCCTGCACCCACCCAGCTAGTCCTGGGTGGGCATCCTGTCCCATCTCCCTCTCTTGCCTGGGAGAAGGGGACAAGCCAGAATGCTTCCCACCTTCACCGTTGCATTTCGGAGATCTCTCTTCCCGCAGCCAGCACTGTGGGAGAACCTGGAGGCATCACCAGCAGAGGGAAAGGTCACCAAAGCCAGCTGTGATTTCAGAGCAGAGTAGCCTGCCCACCTGGTGTCCCTCTCCTGCTGTAAATGACAGCAAGGGGCCATAAAAACCCAGCTTTCATTTTATTCCAGGCCTTCGGCTTTACATCAGCCAAAACCTCAAGCCACATCCTCTGTTGCTTCTTTGTCCTGTTCACCCAATGCCCAATTAACACCTCATTAAAAAACATATGTGCAAAGGCATTTCCTTCTGTTGTACTGTAGACCACCTGCCTACCTTGGGATCTGGTGAGATCAACCAGCTGGTCTTGCTCTCACACCCTGTTTTCTAACTCTTCTCTATGAGACTGTCAGCATTTAGTATCGATCTCTCTCCTTAATTGCCCGCAGCAGTGTTGGTAGGGCTGGGGAGATGTGTACGGCTGACAAGCGGACTTTGGGCTCTTTACCATGGTCGGTTTGGTAGAGCAAAGGAATCAAATCACAGGGCTTTGCAAACATGCCCTTGGTCCTGTTTTGAGAACTGGCTCTACGACTGAGGCCAGCATTAGCTCTGCCATTGACTGGAAGAGAAAGAAATCTAATACGTTGTCATTTAGATATCTCATGGACCCAAGTCCTGGCTTTGGAAAAAGCTATTCTGAGCTGCTCGGGCAATAAAACTCAGGCTCACCACTCCGTCCTCCATAGCAAAACTCTGTCCAATCCCAAATAGTACAGCCAAGAGGAGGAATCATCTTGATGACAATACTCACAGCACTTATATTCAAGGCTTTAAAGACTCAAGGCAATCATTAGCAATAGGTAGTTAGACCAAGTTAATCTGCAAGAGGTCCACTAATCCAAAGGCAGAATGAATTCTGATTTAACCTTTCCCAAGAAACATTTTCTTAAGATGTTGTGGAAGAACCTCCAGTGGCAGCTCCTCCATAACACCCCAGAAATTCACTCAAGCTTCTTCACAAACAAGGCAGTGAGTTGCCAGACACCTCTGAGATGGTCTAAAGAGTCAATGGTCGCAGACAGAGGATTTTTCAATTTAGAAAAATTCTTCCCACTTGGCAGAAGAGCTGCCATCCACAGATTTTTAAACTACAGATGCCCTTGGACACATGAAACGATAACATTATGGGGTGTTTGTGAAGAGACTAACTCAGTCTCCATTTCGCAGTGTGTCTGCTCCTTCATGCTGCAGGAGTCGAAGGAGATGGATCATTTTAGATCCTCTTGTGGGGTGAGGGGTGACAGAACAAAAGGCCGTAATCTGCACTGCGGTAGCTTTAATGCAATTAATTGCTTCGCTAAGGCTCAGAAGCTCAGTTTTTGCACAAAGGCTTCAGAGCCCAGGGTGAAAAGTGGTTAGGTGCAGTCCTTTCCTCCTTTGGTGATACAGAACCTGGGGCCTGGTTTCTATTTGTGCTAATCACCCAAGGGCATACGGGTCCGTGCGCTCCTCAGCCGGATGGAGGACCTCATCCCATTGCCTCTTCCCTCACTACAGACCCAAAATAAAAAGCCTGGGAAGGGCAACTTGGTCTTCACAATTAAGATGCATCAGCCCCCACTTGCAGGCAATATTTATGGGGGCAAAGTGGTTGTGACTTTTCTTCTCATAAATAAATCCTGGGTGGCCACCCCAAGCCCTCAGGCAGCCTCCTGTGATATTGCTCAGAGTATTTCTGAGGAGCACCCACCTCGGGGGCAGGAGGACTCTTCTAACTGCCATGGAGGACTTGGGTCGTGTTACTACCCTGCCAGGTCCCCTATCTGTCTTGTCTTTGGATTTTTAGTGGTGTAGGCAGAGTTGTCCCTCACGATGCATTTGTATTTTGGTTCTGCAAGACCTAGCCTTTCCTGGAAGGAAAACAAGTGACTCTGCAGGCAGGCAGAGAGCTGTGCCCAAGTCCATTTGACCTTCTGTTTTATAATAACGGCAGCCCACGGTGTTGATGTGCCACTATATCTGTACCAAGTCTACCTGCTGGCAATGAAGACTGACGGTCCCCACGTCAGATGCACAAAGGACCTCATCTCTTTGCAAGATCTCCCCCACGGCAGCCAGCCGTGCTCCTTCCTCTCTTGACAGCTCCCAGTGCCTCCTGAAAGCAAGGCTGGAGACCCAACCCTTGCCCTTGGATTTTATTTTTCTTTTCAGCAGTGTGATGAATAGGTCCCACTCCAAAGGCTGCTTCTGCCAGTGTAAAACTGACTTATTTGATATTAGAGGTGGGGCAAGCCCTGCTGAGAAGTATGTTTGCAGATCACAGGGAGCAGTGCACCCCTTGGCCTGAAATGATTTATTGATCTGGCTGGTATTCAAAGGGCAAAAGGGAACAGGCACAGTCTAGCCCCTTTAAAAATACAAGAATAAAAACAAACAAGAAAACAAAACAAAACAAAAAAAAAAACAACAACGATGAAAGTGACCACAAAAAGAAACAAATCAGCCCAGGCTCAAGGTATGCAATGCAGGAGGCAGCATGCACTGCTGGTTCAATCTGCCTGTGTTACATTTAGTTTCTGGAAGTCTTCTAAATGGGAGAAACTGTCCCCATGTGGTCGATAAATGGCCATAAGAATCATGCATGAGACCCTGGAAAGTCTGCACAATCTGCCCTCTCCATCCGTAATAAAGCAGAGCTACTCCATGGCATCCTGGAGGACTTCAAGGTCAATCAATCTGCCTTGAAAAAGGGGCTTTCACCTGATGTAAGTGACAGTGGCACGGTGAACTTCAGCTGAAGAAGTCACCCATAAAGCAAAAGTCGTGGTCATTGGGGCCATTATGAATTTGAGCCAAGGTTGTCACAGTGTTGGTGATAGTCGTGTGCAGCAGAGGTGGATTACTGATGACCTTGAACATCTGAGCTCCTTCTAGAGTTGGTGGACAGAGAAGAGCATCTTTTGGGGTGGCATCTGTCTCCCACCTGTCTCCAGATGTTGATCACAGATTAAACCTAGGATTGCTGATTTAGATGGACCACTTAATGCTTACGCTGCAGTATGATATGGTTACCGATGATGGTGTGATTCCTAGGAGGGTAGCCTAGCACTAAGATAGCTTACCTGAACACGTGGTGGGATGTCCATCTTCAGAGTTTTTCCAGAGTTGGCTAGACAAAGCCATGACTGACCTGACCTCATGCTGGTTTTGAAGGCTGAAGGTTGGACAAGAGACGTTCAGAGGTCCCTTCTGACAAACATTTCTATTATTAGTCCTGCCGAGCGGATTTGGGATCACAAACCAACAGCATTGAGGCTCCTTGGGGGGATTGTTTGCTCCCTGGAGACTTCAAGGCTCTTTTATCAAAGATTGGTGAGGGCCTAACTACAATGCAGCGGGTACAGAGCTGGACAAGGAGAGAAGGGGAGGTCTGGGTAATTCATTTGTCTTTTACATTGGAAAAGAGGAGCTTTCCACGTTGTCTCTCTCTTTTTCTTTTTTCTTTCTTTTTTTTTTTTTTTTTTTTTTTTTTTTTTTTGGCATGTTGTTTCCAGTTATCTTGCATGTTCAAATCTGTGCTTGGTTTGTCATTCCAAAGAAGGAGAAAGGACAAGCCCACAATGAGGCAGCACTTTTGGGGAGATCATAAGGAAAGCACATCATACAGTCATCAAAGGATGAGACTTCTTCAGCCTTTCTTACATAGTTGTTTGTGGTGAGGGAAAAGATTCACATTCAGCTCTGCTTGAAGGAATCTAAATCTATGTTATTACTTCCCAGAAGCAATGTTTTACTGCATAGCATGTCAAACATGAAAAAGGAGATTGAAATCTCTTCCATTAGTTCTGCTTCACTGTGTTTGAAAGTACCAAAAAGCACGGTGCAAGAGCTGGATCTCAGCTGCCCAACCTCATGATCTGCTTGTAGAGCCGGTAACCTTCTGGGACCAGTGTAGCAGCCTTCAGCATGGAGCAGCTCTAACTGTGGGACAACCCTGCAGACAGCCCCGTGGTGTAGGGTGTTTGGGAAAGGAAAAAGTTCCTGCTTAAAACCCCTGGCCAAGTCAACAAGGAGTGGCTTTGCACTTGAGAGTCAAAACTCTTAACCACGGAGGTCATAGGAAAAGAGGCCTTTGACCCCATGGTTGTTTTAGAGCTGCTTCGCACTGAATACTTGCAGAAGCTCTGCAACAAGTGAAGACCTCTGTGCAGCCTGAGGTCTGGCTTTCACATCTCTGCTCTGGGGTTTTGTCCTGCACCCCTCAACGTTCAATGTTATAGCTTGTGGATGGAGTCAGAAGAGGACTTTGAGAGACGCATCCATAGCTATGGGCATGCAGGGATACTTCCCTCTCGTGGCTCTCTAAGCCATGAGAAATAGGGGCGTGCACTTCTGCAGAAAGCCTCTGCTTCTCCAAGGAGCCTTCTGAGGACTTATTCCTGCAAACCTGCTCTCATCAACACTTCGAGTTCATACCTGGGTTTGAACCAGGCTGGATGAAGCAGTGTTTTTTCTGCCAGCTCAGAGGCAGCCAGATGGAAGGTGTGAGGAAGCAGCAGTGACGACTCTTCTCTCAGACAAGGAGAAGATGGAGTCCCATGGACTCCTAACTGCATGTCATGTCTTGAACTGGTCCTACAGGGCATCTCTATGGCAAAGGGAAGGATAAGCCTATATCCTTGGTAAGACAGCTTGGCTAACAAGGGCCGAGCAGAGCTCAGTTACGGTGACAGAGGTCCTAAGGACCTGTGTGTGTACACAGAGGCCAGTTTTCTTATCACCAAAAAGCATGACTTCATTTGCTATTTCAGATTCCCTTTAGCACGCAAGTATGGGCAGGGCCAATGGCGTAACTGATTGACCTGAGAAAGAGCCTTTTTGGAGGAGGTCTGTTTTTCAGCTGAATCGGCTTCCTCATCTGGTTCATCACGCAGCCACATAAACAGGAGAGCCATCACCGGGAAAGGAGCAGTGCCAGGAAGGAGAGGTGTTGGTGTAAGCAGTGCTGCGTTGAACATTACCTGCTGAACATCTGAGGTTTTGAAAACCCACGCTGATTTATCCCCTGTTGCCTACTCTCATCGCTCCCATGCAGCCCCACTTCACATCAAGGGGTGGATGCATCCACCTAGTGTTGTCAGACCCTTGACCCACGGCTGTCCCTGCTCACCAGAAGTTGTCAGATACCACCTGGCAGTGGGCTGCTTGGATCCTGCCTCTGCCTGGGTGTGATCGCAGCCCAGTGTTGTGATTTACTCCACTCCATAATAGTCAATGGTCTGTGTTTTTTGGAAGCAGTGAGGGAATTTGGGACACCTTGATTTTTTTTTTGTTATTATTTATTTATTTTTTAGATAGAAAGAAATATCACGTAAGCTGGCATGAAAGTTTGGTAGGGCTGCTGTCCTCATTCTTGGGAGCTGACGCACAGGGATATTCAACGCCTCGCCTCCGATCTCAAAGGAGAGTCTGTGGCAGAGCCAAGATTTGGATTCTCATCTCCTTACTCTTCAGCCAGGGCACAAACCACAAACCACATTTCCTTTTGTCCTGGAATTCAAGGTGAGGCTACAAAGATTCAAATCCAGGTGGACAGAAGCTGATGAAAATCTTTGGACTTATCCCATTTGACTGAAACTCAAAACTCTCGTCATCGCTCTCGCTTTAAAGCCTCCAGTTTTGTTTTGAAATGAGGAAAACACATTTGAAATTTCCTGCATTGCAATGGGTACCTGGGTTTTCTTCCTCTTTTGCCCGTCTCATCGCTGAGTGCATTTCATGGGCCAGTTCTTTTCCTGGTATAAACTGGCAGATTCCCATTCAGTTTAGGGGGGGCATTGATTTATCACAGATTCATTGATTTCTCCCACAGTTCAGCATTGCAACTTACTTTTTTTCCCCTCTAATATTCATTCAACCAACATTTTAAAAAGGGAAAAATCCAAATTTCAGAGATACCTGTGGGTCTTAAGAGATGACAGGTAGCCTGGATCAGCACCAAACCTTGATTTTGGGCTGATATCTGCTGTTCCCTCTCTCACCTTGCAGCTACCCACTCCTAATGCATTTACTTGGCAATCGCAGGCTAGAAACGGCTGCATGGATTAACACAAGTGAAGATGACACACTATGGGAGGGACCCATAAGTCAGGCACCGCTGCTTGCCCCCAGGAAGGGAAATGAGATTCTGAGGAGCAGGTTTCTGTGCATCATTCTTCCAGCACAGACTTGGATTTGGCATGGAGACACACACCAGAACTGGCTCTTTGAGCGGAAAATGTGATCCTGCCTGTGGCACGGACACATGAGCTCTTCCCCTGGAAACAGCCAGCCCAGAAGAGATGAGTACCTTGAATCATGCTCCACCATCCTCCGGAAGCAGGAAGACCTTGGTCTCCCATCTGTTCCACTTAACATTGTCCTTTTCCCTTTGCTGGTTTTTACTGTCTCAGATTTATTAAATCTGCAGTTTTCCTTTCTTCAGACTGCACGATTGTTAGCAAGCGCCACGTGCCTCGCGGTGCAGTGCCGAAAGGCAGCAGTTTCCAGAGCATAGAATCATAGAATTACAGAATGCTTTGGGTGGGAAGGGACCTTTCAAGGTCATCCAGTCCAACCCCCCTGCAGTGAGCAGGGACATCTTTAACCAGATCAGGTTGCTCAGAGCCCCGTCCCACCTCACCTGGAATGTTTCCAGGGATGGGGCCTCCACCACCTCTCTGGGCAACCCCTGCCAGTGCTTCACCACCCTCACTGTAAAACATTGCTTCCTTCTATCCAGCCTAAATCTGCCCTCCTTTAGTTTAAACCCATCACCCCTTGTCCTGTCACCACAGGCCTTGCTAAAAAGCCTGTCCCCATCTTTCCTCGAGGCCCCCTTGAAGCACTGCAAGGCCGCACTAAGGTCTCCCCGGGGCCTTCTCTTCTCCAGGCTGAACAGCCCCAACTCTCTCAGCCTGGCCTCGTAGCAGAGGTGCTCCAGCCCTTGGAGCATTTTTGTGGCCTCCTCTGGACCCGCTCCAACAGCTCCATGTCCTCCTTGTGCTGAGGGCTCCAGAGCTGGACGCAGGGCTCCAGGTGAGGTCTCACCAGAGCCGAGTAGAGGGGCAGAATCCCCTCCCTCGACCTGCTGGCCACGCTGCTGGGGATGCAGCCCAGGACAGGGTTGGCCTTCTGGGCTGCGAGCACACATTGCCGGCTCATGTCCAGCTTTTCATCCATCAGTACCCCCAAATCCTTCTCCGCAGGGCTGCTCTCAATCCACTCATCCCCCAGATAGCATCTCCTATCAAAGCGGCTGGTGAGTGGTTACATTGTTCTCCCAACTAACCCACACCCTCACAAGCCTGGCCAACACTGGCTTCATCTTTGTGCCAAAGGGCTGATCTTAATGTAGCTCCAGCTACTAAAAATGGTCATAAAAACTGGTATCATATGCCTAAAACTTGAACTGCGTGCTGTGGAAAAAGGAAAGAATTGATGGAGTGTAGTGGTGTCCACCCATCTTGTAGAGACCGGAAGATGTTCATTGGAAGGAGACTTCCAGAGGCTGGAAGGGATGTTCACTGTCTTTCTTGGTTGTAACTTTTATCTGATTCCTGGCCCGTGCCCTGAGAGATCAGGCAATTAGCTGTCAAGTGGAGTATTCAAATATGTTATCTGCCACCATGGTTCAGCAATATCTTGTTCAGTTGAAATAAACCAGATGCAATTTAATTAGATATGTGTCTGAGCCGCATTTCGGGAGTGGAATTAGGGACTGAGGAGCATCAGGGTGAACAATAGACTTGCCAAGCATTTCTGGAGAATGGGAACATGTGGCTGTTGTAAAAACTCCAAATTCCCTTTTTCTCCCCTTTAAAAATATTAATTTTTAGTTTTATGCTAGCTAGTGGAGGGTGAGCCTCCTCCTGTCCTCCTGACAGCATCATCTGTCCCCTGGCCACCTCCCATGTCTATCTCTGAGCCTGAGGACCTGCCATGGACTCTGCTCTATGGGGTGAAATGGGCACAGCCCCACATGGACCTGTCCTATGGGGAGACAGAGCTGAGCCAGTCCGGCATGCTTCCACACAGGCCTGTCCCAGGATAAGTGCGTCATCTGCCACTTTTGGCCAAGGCACTGAGGGACGGAGACCCAACATATTAAAACAAAAAAAAAAAACAAAAACCTGTCCCCACAAGCTTTTGGCTTCCTTTCTTCTTTTCTCTCTTTTTTTCCTCCCCCTTTTTTCTTTAAATTTAGTCTCTAGATGAAAGCCTTTCAGAAAGAACAGGAAACCTTAAAATTTCTCTCCTACGTACACAAATATTACATTTCAGCCACGGTGGGCAGCCTGATGCCACCCCAAAGTTAAACCTGGAAGGGGATGAAGTGAAATTCCCAGCCATAAGCCATCAGACCCGATTTTTTTTTTTTTCACCCGTGAATTAAAAGCCTGTCTTTCCCTGGTTTGGAAAAGGAGATGGGACATTTCGTGGGGGAAGAGAGATTTTTACACAAACCTGTTATTAGCAAAGGCCATCGGCAATCCTTTCTCAGAGTCCTAGGTGTTGCAGCTTGCCTTCAAATGGCTTGTTTTTTTAATAAATAAACCTATTTGCTAGGGAAAGGGGTTATTTTTAGTTGAGAAGCCGTATGTATTTACCTAAGGTGTGTGGGTTGCACATCTCGGTTTATGGCTTCATTGTCCCTAAAGGACCTATACCCAAGCCCAGGCTCTCTCTGGGCTTGCAGAAGCCCAGGATCTGCTCCTGGTTTTCTCTCCAGAGGCTCAAGCATTATCCCCTGATCATCCAGCCTGCCAGGGTCACCTCAGAGGTTGTGAGTAGCCTCAGATGCCTTAGAAATTAAGGGAGACAGAGGCATCCAGGGCACTCAGGATTTGCCCTAAACACCCCAGACCTCTATAAACCCATATGTTCTCTTTCTATCTTCTACCTGTTTCTGTTCTCAGTCCTTGTGGCTCAACGGTGCAGGGCCAGAACATTGGCTGAAAAACTGTCCTGCAAACGACCAAACTGTCCCTTGTTAGCATGCTCTCAGCACAGTTTTGGCCTGGGACAGCTGCCACTGCCCCAGTGGACACCATCCAGGAGCCAGCATGGACCAGGAGACCTTTCAAGATGGCAGCACAGACAAGACTTATTCTAGGGTGTGCATGAGGGGGAGTTCAGATTTGTGGATATGAGCCATACTGGACTTCAAGGTCCTGAAAATGGGCTACGGTCCATTGTATTGACTAGTATAGACGCAATCAGTGAGTCTTGGTCAAGCCTGGGTTTTCTCATTGCATCTGTGGTTCTGGGATGGGTCAAAAGAGCACTGAAACCCTACAGTGAGATGTCATCTCCCACCCAACCCATCTACCCCAATTACCATTCAAGTCAGCAGGCTATGATGACTAGCAAGGCCTTGCAGCTCTTCCCAGATGGCTACTTGCCGGCCATGCCTGAATTAGAGCTAGAAAGGGGTAGGAAATACCAACAGCTGGCCTCTACCTGCAAAGGTTTATGGGCCAAGGGCTTCCAATCCCATTGAGAAATGTCTGCTGAGCAGCTATATAGGTCTTGCAATGCACAGGATGCATAGGTCTCATGAGTTGTGATAGGCATAAATGGTCTGTGTGTTAGATATGTAAAGTAACATGGAAAAGGGTGAAAAACAGTACACAGGATGGCTAAACTGCAATACTGATTATCAACCTTATTTCTATGCTTATTTTAATGATTGATATGACCAGCGCTATCCCCTCTCAGAGGGAGATCTGGAGGGGTTTGGAAGGACTAGATGTACTGGAATGAGGAAAGAAGGCTGCCTGGGCTGAGCCAGGCCAGTAGTGGCAGGTCGGGTGTTACCGGATGGGATGTTGAAGGTGATATTTCTTCTTTTGGGTTGTGAGCGCAGTGAGTGGACAAGCAGCATGTGAAATGGGCTAGCGATGTCAGGGTAGCCAGCTCTGCGGAGCTGTGTCATGCCAGCAATTGTACGGTAGCAATCAGAACCTTGTGACTTTCCCATTCTGCCTTGGGGTGAGTAAAGACACATTGTGGCTTGGAACAGCCCCTGGCCCATGCGTCCTTCCCCTCCAAAGTCCAGTTCCTGCAGGGCTGAGAATGCAAGGGGTGTTTTGCCCACCGAACACTGGTGTGCAGACTAGCAAAGGTCTCTGAGGCAGAACCTACATCCATGCATCCCCTCTCCTCGCCCTCCCCTCATGCTGGCCAGCCCACAATACCCATACACACACAGAGATGTTCAGAGATGCACGCACTGGCACAGGACACACTGCACACAGTTCCACTGGAGACACTGCAGCACTGTGTCCCCAGCTACCCATGCAAATGCCCTTGGATGCACGCGGAGCATCTTTCTCCACAGGCACATGCTCCACCTGCGTTGCACAACGCAGGTCAACAACAGTACACACCCCTTAGAGTCACAGAATGGTTTGGTTGGCAAAGACCTTTAAGATCATCGAGTCCAACCGTACCTGTCCACTACTAAACCATGTCCCTAAGCACCTCGTCTGCCCGGCTTTTAAATACCTCCAGGGATGGGGACTCCACCACTTCCCTGGGCAGCCTGTTCCAGTGCTTGACAACCCTCTCCATGAAGAAGTTTTTCCTAATATCCAATCTAAACCTCCCCTGGCACAACTTGAGGCCATTGCCTCTCGTCCTATCACTTGTTACGTGGGAGAAGAGACCGACCCCTGCCTCGCTACACCCTCCTCTAAGGTAGTTGTAGAGAGCAATAAGGTCTATAGATCTATACATACACATACGCAGGCACTCGTACACATGTGCTCTGACAGCCAGGTTTGAAATGCATCAGCAACACCAAACACCCCCATACAGAGACACTGGCCCTCCAAGCCTCCCTTTCTCCCCCTCCTGTCCCAAAATGCTGGGTCATTTTTTTTTCGGTTGCTTCTCCCTGCCTGTTTCCAATCCACCAAATGTCCTTCCCGTAATAGAGTGACCACAATTGCACACCGTATTCCAAATGTGGTCTCCCTGGTGCCTTGTGCGGTGCCAGAATAAGTCGGGCTGATTTATATTCCATACCCCTAGATAAACACCTCGAGACCGTGTTTGCATTTATCCAGCTGCCAAGCAGCCTCGCAGATGGTTTTAATGTGTTCTCCACATGCATGTACCACTTGCACAGAAATGGGAATTGAGACTGGGGGGGAAGGAAAGGAGGGAGGAGGCAAGGGAAAAGTAGCAGGCAGGAGAGAACAGCCCACATTGCACCCCGGGGACACAGCGTGAGCAGGCATGGCCCAAATATTCCTCTCCTTTCCTCTCTCTTCCACCAAAGCAACCTGCAGCACGCTGGGGTTTCTGTCTAGGCTCAGGTGGGCAAGCAGAAACGATGAAAGAGCAGAATGAGAGATGCATGTGGCGCAGCCCTTCCACAAAGCACTCTGTGACTGCCCTTTCTGCCTTCAAAAAGGCAAGTCCTGCAGCGATGACATCAACCAGAGCGTTCGCTTGCTCCATCCTGAATACCATAGTGGCTTGTGATAATGACTACGGCTTCCATGCCCTAAGATTTCAACCCTCAAGGGCTAAGGAGAGGTGCAAGGCACATCTGTTCTAAAACTACGGTAATGCGTGCGCCTATGACTACTCCGTAGTACGGTACTACTGTGAGGGAGTATTCATGGCAGTCCAAGCAACGGTGAGATGAACGGGTACGCTATAATAGTAACCTTCAGGCACTGAGACACACACCGTGCCTGGAGGGTTTTACCGTCTAGCCTTAGAAGGTGGGCACAGACGGTCCGTGATAAAATGGCATGCAGATGCAGAGGAGTAAATCAGATTTTCTGACTTATACCTGGCAGGTTGTGGTATACCACAAGCCTATTGTGATTGCTATTAGAGGAACACATTCAGTGCATTTCGATGAGGTGCTGGTAACTTCTAGTTAGGTGGTGAACTGACACGTTTCCACATGCTTCGTCTTCTCAAAGTGCTTATTTCATAGTGGTGGTATGTCCTCTGCAGAGCTGGATGAGGAGGAGCTGTCTGCTTGGTGACCTGAGTCCCTGCCCCAGCGCAGCCCTGGGAAAGCAGCGGGTGAAAGTAACATTTAGCATCATCTCTCCCAACACATGTCCCTCAGACTGAAGTCTGTGTTTTGATGAGGGCTTTGTTGCCTGAAGCCTTGGGGCTGCCTTCAGCTGAAGCTGAGGACTTGGGTGGGCTGAGAAGTAAAAACCAGCCTTCTAGGAAATGCATCAGGAAACTAGAGGAGGTGACCCTTCCTGGTGCAGGGATGGAGTGGTGGAAAGAGAGGCTGAGCTCTGTTGTGGCTTAGCTTGTCTTGATGAGCTGGGTGTCTCAAGACCAAGAGATGAAAGCACAACTACATACGGGAGCTGTGTTGGCATCTTTGTACGTGGGAAGGAAGGAAGGTGTAATCTGGACTGGTTTGGAATTTCTCTTGTCCTTGGAAGCGATTGCCTCCAGCGTAAGTAAGGTGATTTCTGAGATCTGGAGTGGAGGTAGGTAGCCAGCTGGAAAAGTGAGGTGTCTTTGGGAAGCACAAGTGGCTCCGCTGATCACGAAACAGCAGTGTACAGGATATTGAAGTAGGATGAAGATGCACTGACCTGTCCCAGAGCAAGGATGGCAGCTCAAGTGTGCTACACGCAGAGGAAGCTGTGAGTGTCACGGTGCTCTCCTCCTAACCCCATTAATGCCACAGCCTCCACTTGCTCTAATGATACCACCTTAAAAACACTCAGGGACATGGAACTTACTGACCTCATCCCAAACATGACTTACCTGAAGGATAGAAGCTCTCTCTTAATTTCCAGTATAAGCTTTGTTCACTGCCGCTTTTCACCTGTTTATTGTTGCATCGTTTTCCACTTTTGTAGCTCATCTCCATTCATACTGCTTACCAATAGGATGAGAAAAACCTTCTTTCTCATTCTCTCTTGTTGCATTAAGCAGACTAAGCCTTTTATTCTCCACCAGGGCCACCAACGAAATCTTCCCACCCTACCAGTCCTTCCCTATTGCTGGAAGATGTTTTCTTTCTGTTCCTTTTCAACAAAGGAACTTACGAGCTTTTCCCCAGAGAGGTTCTTTTGTTTGACCGGGAGCAAGGATGTCTCAGGACCTGTGAAGCCTCTTCTAACAAACTGCTATAAGATGAAGAAACAAAATAAGTCTTAGAAGACAGAGCTTCAATTCCTGCCTCAGCAGTTGACTTTTACCAACCTCATTTACCTGCCTGTGTTAGGTTTGTAGTCAGGGAGCGTGGTGGCCACCGATCCTCACTTTCTCCACAAGTACAATCGCCCTGTCTCCCTGAACTCATATCAAACTACGGAGACAGAAAAAGACACCAGGGTGAGGCATCCGAGAGGTCTCTGGAGAAGAAAAAGGTCTTGCCTCACTTCCAGCTACTCATGGTGTCCTGCAAGACTAATTTCTTCAGCACTGAAGTGGTCGGTGATGTCCTCTAGACGTGAGAAACTCCAGTGTAATTCCCACCTTCCCTGTCTCCATCTATGAGAGTTACGGCTCTGAATTTGGAGGAGCTTCACCCACATACACACACGCCTGAGAGAGAAGCAATATTCTCCATTCAGCGTTGCCTGAATGACTGATACACATCCAAGTCACTTAGGATGTGGGATATGTATGAGATTTACTTGTTTTCTTAAACGTTTATGAATTCCTTTTGACTTACATCTTCAGTGAATCCTACTGTTTCTTCCAAGGAAAGAAATGTTTTGCATTCCCAGTTCACTTGGAACGTGGCGACTTCGTGTCCCGAACCTACCCACCTGTATCAATCCAAACAACATATTCGAACCCTCAAACTATTCTTCACCAAAAAAAGAAATTTTTCAAGAGCTTTTCAATCAGCATTTAGAACAAAATGGATCCCTTCTGATTATTTATGCTTCTAAATATTGTTAACAGTGTCTCAGGAGAGACTGACTTATTTTTAGCATGCCAAAAGCACACTACTTGCAGGTGGTGGGTTGTTTTTTTTTCCCTAATGACAGCTTATAAAAAAGGTTGTAAAAATGGATTTTCTTTTTTATCTTAAAGTATAGCTATCAGGAAAAATTGTCAGCTTGTGGATTTTTTTAATTGTTTTCCTGAAACCCCTCACCATTTTTCAGATTTCTTCTTGTAATTCAGTGCAGATCTCTTTTGAGAAATGACCAGGAGGAAAGGAAAACAACAGAGAGAAGCTAAGTTGTTAGTACTGTTAATATTTTTATCAACCAAGAAAAAAATGTTTGGAGGAAATATCTGGGGAAACAAACAAAAAGAAAAGTCTTGTTTGGATTCCAGCACAATATCAATGGAATATACGTTATTTTCCCTCCCCATTTTATCATCATCTCAGGTGTTAAGTGACCTCTAGAGTGAGTAAAAGAAGAGAAAGTTGGAGGCAGAAGGTGCAGAATTTGGTCCCAGTTATTGCATCGGTGGCCTCAAGCTGGTGAAATTAATGGTAAAGGTGCCACATGGCTGCGGAGACCAGAGGAGATAGAGGGTGGAGGGAGGGAGGGAGGAAGGAAGGGATGCGAGGAATCACAGAATCATGGAATGCTTTGGGTTAGAAGGGACTTTTAAAGGTCTTCTTGTCCAACCCCCCTGCCATGAGCAAGGAGAACTTCAACCAGATCAGGTTGCTCAGAGCCCTGTCGAGCCTGACCTCGAACGTTTCCAGGGATGAGCCACATCTCTGGGCAACCTGTGCCAGTGCTTCACCACCCTCATCGTAAAAAAATTCTTCCTTACATCTAGTCTGAATCTACACTCTTTTAGTTTAAAACCATTACCCCTTGTTCTGTCAGAAGGTCGATGGTTTGTCTCCTTAGATGGGAGGAACGGAGGTACTAGAGATAGGAGTGAAAGAAGGATGGTGGGGCTCCTGCCTGGGACAACAGGCATTACACAGAGGGGAGAAACAGCTTTTGGCTGCATTAAAACCCAGGAATGTGGATCCAGCAGTCACAAAGTGTGGCTGGTCCTGACGTCAGTCCATATTTCCATTTGAATAATGCTTTCCAAGAGTTTCAGTCAACGTGGAAACTTCTCAATTTGTTCTGCAACCAGGAGGTCCAGAGGCACCTGGCTTGACCTGTGGCTGTCCCCTCCAGCTTCCCCCTACCACAAACTAATAACTGCAGTCCCTCTTCCCAACCCAATTCCTCTCCCTTTGCCCCTCTGGTGCTCTGGATTGGCAAGAAGCAGCCATGCTGTGCCTCATTTTAAGCTATGCACGTGCCAGTTGGCTGGTCAGTCAGCAAAGGCTGGTTGGCCAGGTGGCACCTGCCAAATGTTCACCTGCCCTTCCCTCTACTAATCATCAATCACCGCAAAATTTGCAGGAAGCAAATGATGATGGCGATGTTTTACCCCTCCTTCAAATTTGGCTGAAATGAGTTTTCCAAGCATGGAGTGGGGAGAGAGAGGCAAGGGATGATGGAGAGATGGAGAGGAGGTTAAAGAGGTTTCTCTGTGTTGTGACAGTTCATGATAACGACCACAGATTCATTTGTGTCTTTTCTTGGGAGACTCAGATTCTTTCTGAAGATTAAGTCCCACCAGATCCTTATCAGCTTTAATGAATCAACTCCACGGGTCAATACACAGAGGCACAGAAAGATTTCAGACGCAGTGAGAGGCAGCAAAGATGACCTTTTTTTTCCAATTTCTGGGGCAGCTGATGGCTCCCCAAACCGTCCACATGATAAAGCAGCAGTCCAGAGGCGTCCCAACACCGTTTTGCGCTGTGTTTCCTCCACAGAGCCTTCAACGCTTTGCTTTTTGGGAGGATTGTGGGGACCAAAGTACCCAAAAAGGAATACTTGCATACTCTGTTATCCAGAAAGCATCAGTTTTCTTTTGAATGAGTCCATCGCAAATGTTTGTGTGTGTGTTTGCAGCGTGAGGAGGATGTACCCACCAGATACTTTTCCACATTAATATTTTCTGGGCAAATATTGCAGTATGATACTAAATGAAACTACTCAAAAGTGAAGGCTGAACTTTGCAAGTCATTCTGAAGATCTTAAAATGTTGAAGGTTTTTCTCTCAGCATTTCAGAGCATGACATTCGGATGAATTTTTTTCTCCTCAGTGTTGTTTCTCCACAGCATTCATTTTAAAGTTTACCCAAATTTATTTATTTTGTAAAAAGAATCGGTTTTATTTTAAGTAAGACCACTTTGAGGGCTAAATGAAATCTTTATTTACTTTCTTTTCTGAAAAAAAAACCTCAGAGACAATAACATTTTGTCCTAATCCAAATTTTGTGGGGCACTTTGTTTTTTTCCCTTTTTCTTTTGATCCTTCCAGAGAACTGAAAAATAAATAAACTGTTTTTCACAGTGTAAGTAATCCTGCAACACAATGAGCCAAAGGGAAGGGCTTTCCCAGTGCTCATGAATAGGAAATCTAGTATTATTCTTCCTCTAATGTGACTGGAAGCAGAGAAAATGCAATAAACTTCTTCCTCCTTTTTATCACACTGATGCTGAGGAATTTTAGCTCCTCTACTCTCACTCCCCGTTAATGCTTTAGAAGATAAGCAGTGATTAGTCTGGTCCTTCTCATCAGCGCTAAATTAAAGATAAGAAATCAGCTGTTAAGCGATGAGGTTTTCTGCTGTTTTTCATGTCCTAAAATACCAGCAAACCGAATCGATCACTGTCAGCTCCAACCCTGGAGGGCACCATCCCAGCCAAAGGTCTTTAAAGCAATCCTGGATTGTTATTTAATCTTGTGAAAGCACGTTGATTATAAAGGATAAATTACTGTTTGGTTGAAAGATTGCGAAGGCACTGGCTTTGATATTAATGAAATGTGCTGAGATCTTGGCCGTGCTTATCATTTCTTTGCTAGTGGAGCTCTTTTGTAGATAAGAGCAGGCTGTTCCGTTTTATTTCGATTCGCATGTAACTCCTCTCTGTCAGACAGTTTATACGCTGTTGATAAAGTCCTTCACTGGCTGCCATCGGTACAGAGGGCAGATGCTGGGCAGATTCACCGATTCTTGCTTTTCACTTCAAATACTCTACTGCAGCTGGATTTTAACCAATGGGTACAGCAAACACAGCCCAACGCAAAGATGTATGTAAGCACCGGGTTAGATTTGGGCGCATAGTCCTTCCTCGGGGACTGGAAATGCAGCCCACGTTGAACATCTACGTCTGAATGGGAACTTGCTCCCTTGTGGGAGTGGGAGCTTATGGATCAAAAGCTGCAGAAATGGGTGTTCGACAAGCTGGAAGGATGTAAGCGGTGGGGAACGGGGTTTGACTTCCCTCTTTTTAAAGCAGTGTTGGAAATGAAGTCAATTCCCACAGCTTTCAAGAAGCCTGGAGCATTTCTCAGCCCATCTAGACATCAGTAAGTTCTGGCTTTGTCCCTTGCAGACTGAATGAACAGATGATGAGGAAGATGAGACTGCCGGGAGGGTGGGCAGCCCATCTCCCAGGGCAGTCTGCCCCCATCGCTGGCATCTCAGCTGCTTCAGAGGCTGGTGGCAAACCCTGTTGGCCCCAGAGCGCCTTCATGACCCTCTTAGCCTACATGCTCATGTAGGACATGGTGCTGGAGCCCTTGGACGATTGGCTGGTACCTCTGTTTGTGAAGAGAGAAGCGAAGCTTCTCGTAATTACGGGTCGATATAAGACCTGCTTAATTACTTCTCAAGTTCTGGAGAATTGCAAGATGACAACTAAAGAACTTTAAATATATACTTATATACTTGCCAATTTTCAGAAAAAAGGGTTGGGGAAAAAAGGCAGACATAAAATGTGGGAAAGGACTTTTTTCTTGGTTTCTGTCTCTGCTTTTCCTTGCGCTAAGCACATAAATCACAGAGATCTGCAAATAAACTAACGTACACAGAGGGAAGAGGAAGACCTGCGTATGGGGGGAGGCAGGATTTCTCCTTCAGGGTTATTTTCACTTTCTTCGATGAACAAAAAGGGAGAATAAGGATGATTTAAAGAAAAATCCTGTAACAACCACCCCACCGCTCCCTTCTCAAAAGGGTAGGAAGTAGCAGTGAGCCTGGCAAAGTGGTACAACAAAGAGAGATAAAGAGTTCCCAGGAATTTGCATTCCTAAGGCAACAGGGCGCATGTGATTTCCCCACCTGCCCATTCTCTTGCTGCTCCTTTTATGAAAACCTATGACTGAGCAAAGGGCAGAAATCCAAAATAGTGAGCAAGCCGGGGGGAAAGTTGGGAAAACTCAGGCATTGTACGCTGTGCTTGGCAGCAGGCGACTGGTCAATCAGTGTGTATGCGCTGCCAGCCAATTAACGTGGGCACGGCTCCAAATCAATCAGTGCATGACCTGCATCTTGCCCCATGATGGCGTCACAGGGAAATGGGGGGAGAGGGAAGCTGGGACTAGTGAAGTCATAGGCGAAAAGGATGTCAGATGGGAAAGGATGCAAATCTTTAGGAAATAGAAATTCCATCGTTTCACTCCTTATGAAGCAAGGTAATGAAATATTCTCTATTTACGGTAAGAAATATTGCCACAGACACCTCTCTGTAGGTTCTTGCTAGTCTTGGCGTTACTGAAAAGCGCACCCAAACTCAGGCACACAAGTGCATCTGAGAAAGCGGCAAAGCATCAGGGTATAGCATAGCACTGGCTGATGTAAATAATGAGTTAAAATTACAGCTGAATTTGGATTGATGGTCCGTGGGCATTAAATCACAGCCAGCCTCCTCTGTGGGCATGAGTACCTTTCGGGGAAGCCTGAACTGGTAGCTTTGAGCCTCACAAAAAATGTAGCCACAGCATAATCTAGCTCCTTGGGAGCTCAAATCTGTGCTGCCGTATCAAGGCTATACCCAGCCAAGCTCTCTTGGGCATCTCCAGGTTGCCCATCAGTCTACAGAGTCCTGAATGCTCAAGTCCTCCTGTTCTCCACTCTGCTCTCCTGCCCCACTTTCATTTCTTCCAGCCCACAAGGGAAAGCAACTTTCCAGAATCATTGACCCCTCTCCGAGAGTGCTCAGCTGTTTTCCCATGTCTGACCACATCCTTCTGAAATAAAACTTGGGAGAAGCTGCACCTTCTGGAGCTAAACACCCAAAAGAAAATTGCAATGATGCCTAAGAGCGGCTTTCTTGAATTGAGTGACAGTGTTGTTGGCTTTTTCATGGAGAGCTCTCTCCAAACAGCGGGGCATTAGTGTCACCTCTGCAGTTCCAGTGACTCCTCTTTATCTTTGTGTCTCTTCCACAGATGGCTTTTGTCTTCCTGAGTGGGATGGTATTGTCTGCTGGCCTGAAGGTGTGCCAGGCAAAGTGGTGGCTATGCCATGTCCCGAGTACATTTATGACTTCAATCACAAAGGTAGGTGTTGTCCTCAGTATCAGCAGAGCCTGGTGAGCTGCAGCAAGGAGGGGCCCGGGAGTCAGAAAATTAGAAATCCTCTTCAGCATCCCTTTTTTATCACATGGTGACCCCCTTCCAAGCAGGAGCATGGCCAGGGAAAAGGAAGTAAAGAAACAGCCATTATTTTTTTTATGCTGAAAGAAAAAGCTCTGTTTTAACCTAAACAAGGACAAATTTCCCACCTGCCCCACCCAGACTGTGCATTATAAGCACCCATTACATGCTTACAACTGGGCAGTCTTGCAGCGTTACCAACCTCTATTAGCTCGATGCCACAAACTTTGCGTAGCAATAGAAACCCACAAGATATTCTTCCAAATTATATTCTTCCCTTCACCGGTTTGTTAATTCTAGCCCCTGATCTCTGCCCAGACCCCGACGGTGGGTATCTGAGAACAGCGCTGGTAACCAGAACACATGAATTCCTCCCTATCTCACTTCCCCTCAGGCAGCACATTTCTTGGCTTGCTTGTGGTGCCGCGAAGTCTGTGCATGTTTTTAGAAGCGATCGAAGTACACTCGCTCCTCAGTGTATTTTCAAAGCTAAAGCATTCTCTTTTCTCAGGCAAAGCTGTGCACCCAAAGCCTGAAAATTAAAGAATTGAGATTATGTGTTCCCAGCAGAGCACTGATGCTGTTTTCGGAAAACAAGTAATGATATTCCAGTGCACGCCGGTTGCACATAGTCAGTCCTGCCTTTTCTGTAAGGGACTGTGGGCTGAGCCAGCTTCACCCCTGGCTGATGACCCCTCGCAGAGACGCCTGCACATGCACTTCACCTTAGAGGCCAGGAGGAACAGGCAATCCATCCCTTTTTTCTCCATCACACAGCATGGCATGGATTCCCCACCTCACTGATGTCCGCTGGTCAAGTCAGCTAGGGTGGGATTCAGATGAAGACCCTTAGATGCAGAGGTGTCTATAAAATCTCCCTCTGTAGTCACCAGACAGATAAATCCGTTGCCTGTTTTCATGCCTGTTAACTGTAATGGGACTTTTTACACACAGCTCATGCAATGATCCCCACACGCAGACATCTGAACATGGATGTTTTCATCTGCCAGCTGAATCCCGAGATGAACCTTGCCTTCTCTTCCTTCTCCACCATCATGAGGAGGGTAGCCATAAAAAAATCTATCTTGAGATGCACTGAAGCTGTAAACAAAGAGCAGCATAATATAGATCACTTTATTTTCATAGGGAGAACCCCAACTCTGAGGACGATTCTGTGCTTTGGGACTTTTCAAAGCTTCTCTCCTTCGTTTGTAGACCCAATATCTTAACCTAAACTAAGTGCAACTTGTTATTAGCTCTCTGGTGTTTCTCAGCTAGAAAATTGATAAAGTTGCTAAGGAGATGGAAATTGTGTTCTTGCGGCTGAGCTTCAAGGCAGGCAGGAGGCATCAGGGTTGGTGGGATCCAGGCTTGGAAGAAGTTTCTCCCATTCTACCAGGTCTAGTCCCGTTTACTCTGTCTCTCGTTTCTCTCCCACAGGCCATGCTTATCGCCGGTGTGACCTGAACGGGAGCTGGGAGTTGGTCCCAGGCAACAACCGCACCTGGGCAAACTACAGTGAATGTGCCAAGTTCCTCACCAACGAGACGAGGGAAAGGGTAGGCAATTGCATTTCTGCATGGAGCATGAAGTGTTGGCCTCATCCAGGGCTGACCCAGGGAGCACTGTCTCATTTAAAACCCTTGATGAGCTCTAGTTTGCTGCCTCTTCTTGGAAACTATGTCCGAGCTTGCCAAAGCCACATGTTTGTTATGATGGGGAATTATTTGAATTTGAAATTGTCCTCAAAGCCAGAAAGGGTTCCTCTAGCTGCCATGATCCCATTTGTACAGAGATCTTGGGGAAACTTGAATGGGGCTCAGGGACAAGAAGTAATTGGAGGTTGTTCCATGCCATTGAGACCCCCTCTTCCCCACCAGGCAATAATTTTGCTACCAGGTTGTTACCAATAATTCCAATGTTTATGTGCTTGTCTGTCCTAGGGGATGTAGAAACACAGAGCTAAAAGATGTGTCAATCAAACCAGTAGCAACCCTGCTTCTGTAGGTGATTAACAGAGAAGCTCTTGGTTGAGAGGTATAAACTAAGGATCAGAGGTTTTACGTGGTCTGTTCATTGGAGATGGGTGGGGACAAAGTCCTTTGCTAAAGCAAATTAACGTGTAAGAACAGATCTTGAACTAATTTTGGTGCAGTAACAATTTTGAAATAGGGACACCAGTCCAAAGTTAGAAAAGGGATTTTGTAGCACATAGGAGAGGGTTTGGTATGCTGGGGGGGAAAAAAAAGGTGTCTATCTATACATCAGATCTATGGGCCTTCTTTTTACACAAAGTCAGCTGATCGGCAAAATTGTAGCTGGCAGAAATTTCCTACCCCTCTGTCTGGGTCTGAGCCCAGCTGGGGCTCTGTGTGCTTCTGAATGTCTCCCAAGCTGCATCACAGAAGCAATTGCACACTACCATGACAGCAAAGCTGTCAGTGGAGTCACCTGAGAGGATGTGGCCTTCTTGTTTCGCAGAGGAAGACATTTCCACCCACATGCTGTCGCTGGTCTATTTCTGTAATTTGCAAAGAATTTGGCAGAAACCTCTGGTTTCTCAGTGGTACTTGGAAGATGTCCTCCTTGGATATGGCATATGGCATTAGGGGCTGATCATTTGCAGCAAGGGTTATTTTCAGACAGTTGGAGATAAAGATCTAACCAGAAGCCTCGCGGTGGGGAGCAGGCTTGAAGATGATACACAGTCCCTTTGGGAGAATGTTCTTAATTTTAAATCCAACCACAGGATAGTTTTTCTGTATTTTTTTTCCTCAGCGGTGAAGCAACATATGAATGAAGTTGTTTAGTGAGGAAATATGTTATTTGAGCATCTGCATGAGTTATACCGCGCAGTCAAGGAACAGACAAGGCTGTATACACCAGGTACTGCTCCAGCTACTTAATAGCAAAGCGTGTTGTCTCAGTGCTGGACAATATTCAATTTTAGAACAAGTTTGGTGGGACTTATCTTTTCCCAGTCCAGTCCATATAGTGGAAAGAACTATTTTAGCCCCAGAGGTTTCTGGGAAGTTTCTGGAGTAGGTGTTGGACTCATTGAACATCTTGCTCACACTGAGAGCTTTACCAAGTTGCACAACTTGACCTCTCCAAAGTCATTGTCTCCCCTGTCCCACCTCTCTCAGCCATGTCCTGAGGTGGGAGCCATCTGCTGCAGACCTCTCCATCTGAGCAAGTCTCCTAGATTTCCCCTAGGGAAAGGAGGTCCTTTCTTTTAAACCTCCCATGCTGGCAGCTAGGACTTGGTCAAGGTAAATCAGCAGGGGAAGGGTACAAAGAAGACGACTGTTGTCCATTTGTTACCAGCACAAGGAAGAAATAGAGACCTTCCACCCCCAGGCTGGTAAAAAAGGCTGAAAACAACGTCTGTTGTCCTGGGTTTCATGTATCTGTCTTTGTCTGTGTCCCCTGAGTGTGCAGGTGGTCACTGCACAGAGAGGGGACTTGGACTTTGCGTCCTAACAGAGAGACATTAGATGAGGTGTCACGATGCAGAAGACTTCATTTTTATTCTCAAACTCTGCTTTTACTTGGAAAATTACTGCTCCTCATGACCTCTCCCTTTATGAGCTCTTTTAATAAACCGTCCCAATATTATCATCCTCATTATCCTGTACACAAGGCTTAGTCATCTTTTACCACGAGTTTTCTCTTCTAGATACACAGAGGTGAATTTAATGATATTTAATGGTAGGACAAATTAGGCCATCATCACTGTTCAGATTAAATGGACAAGTGATGCCTGCCCAGTGCAAAGAACATTAGAAAAAATGGAAGTTTCCCCCAGCTTTGGGATTGTATCTTGATTAACAAATGCTTTTCCACAGCATCTTTTGCTCATTATTATTATTATTAACCTTGTATTTGCAAGAGGTTGCTTTCCTCAGTCCAGCCCTGCACTCACCCCATAGCGATGCTGCACGCTGTTGTGTAGTTGCCTTGTTTTACCGTAGAGGTGGCTGCATCTTAGTGACAAGTGGAGCAATGCGTATACGTCCACTGCGGGTCTCTTGGGCCTTCTGGTATGAAAAGCACTCTGGAAATAAAAGAGAAAAGGAATGACCTTCTTTTTTTTTCTCAGTTGGGTGATGACTTTCAGAGAGCAAGGCAGGCCTGCTGTCTTTCACACCAAAGCGTGTCTCTGAAGCACTGGTGTTAATAAACCTTCCTTTGATTTTTTTTTTCTTGAAGTAAATATGTCAAGAGATGTCAGAATCAGGGAATTTGGCAAGATAGACTAGTCGTCTTTAGGGAGAGATTGTTTTCTATTATTATTTCCCCCACTGGGGAACAGCATCTTTGCGTCACCAGTAACAGCTGCATTTAACCAACATTTTGAAAGGAGATCGTGGGCTGACACCGAGTAGGACAGCATCCGAGCAGATGTAACCAGAGGAACTTTTAAGAAACTATGCATTAGAAAGCATTAAGAAAAAAACGTCTGTCTGTGACTATATATATATGTGCATTGCTATCTCTAGAAATAGGCCTGTATCTATAGATAGCTATATATACAGATACACACGCTTAAATAAACACCCACGTCCACGCGCACACACGCACATATATATATATATATATATGTCCATGTATGTTTGCTTAGGTGTGTAGTTTTCTCATTTTAGCCACTGCGGGATAATTATAAGATTGACCAAAGCAGCAAACAGAGGGCCCCAGAGAAAGTTTGTGTCTTTCGCTACCTTTTCCTGAACCATATAAATAGGATTATTTCACACAGAGCAGCACGGAAACCGCTTTCTGAAATTAGCAAAGTATGCTAAAGCCATCAGAGCCAGGAGAATTAACAGCTCGTAACTGCCCAGTGAGCAATTGCTCTTGGGCTGTTTTCTAAGGGAAAATTAGCGCTGCTGAAGGATGCTGGATTGACAGCCCTGAAGACTGATGTCCTCTCTTTAGCCAGGAGAGCAGGTAGGCTGCAGCTAGCTATTGAAGGGGGTTTCCCCAAATACCTTATAGAATCACAGAATCATTTGGTTGGAAAAGACCTTTAAGATCATCGAGTCCAACCGTACCTGTCCGCTACCAAACCATGTCCCTAAGCACCTCATCTGCCCGGCTTTTAAATACCTCCAGGGATATAGAATCATAGAACCATTCGGTTGGAAAAGACCCTTAAGATCAAACCTTGCAGATAGCATTAATCTTGCCATGAACAACCGTGTCTGAGACGCAGTCTGTAGAAGACAACTGTTTAGCAAGGGATAAGGAAGAAGTTCTGTGGAAAGGTGTCTTAGCAGCACATCATGGGAAGATTTCTTTGTGCCTTCGGGCAGTGCTGAAAGCCACCGCTACACCGCAGTCTGTACATATTCTCCCATGTTCTGCTTTTAAGATAGCCCTTCACCAGTGCAGCAGAGAGAGTGGAAAATCTTGTTCTCCCACTCCTTCCCCAGGGGACATGGATGGGCATCCCTCATCCCTGTTGCACCCTGGCTCTTCAGAAAGTCTCCCTGCCTCTGAACCACAAGCTACTGAAGGTTGGGAGAGGATATACAGCACTGCTACATAACCACTAGATGATAGACACGTGGGTGTATATATATATATTTATTCTATATTTGTTCTGTTCTTACACTCTTCCATAGGCATCTGTTCCTGGACATGTAGGAGCAAGGAGCAGGGCTAAAAGGACCTTTGGTCTGGCCCAAATTGGCCATTCTTGCAGCTTTCTTAAGGTTCTCTTAAAATTAGGAGTCAGGGCAACCTGTCTTCTTGGAGTTCCTCAACCTTTGGATAAAACATGGCACACATGGGAAGTCCCGATGTGCCCCTGGCATTAGTAGGCAGCTTTTTAGGCAATTTCTCTCAAAAAAACATAGTAGCCCTTTAATCATGGACCCCTTCCCTTTTGCACAGCCAGCCAATAGCACCACCTTCAGCATGGTCATTTTTCTGGTCACCTTTTCAGGCAGGAGTAATGACATATTTTGCTCAATAAGCAGAAATTTCCTTCATTCCCATCTTCCCAAAACCAACGCTAATGCCAAACACATCTTTTTTTAAAGCAGGTCAGACCCATCCTGTTTCCAAGGGTGAGCTTAAGGGTAAATGTGACCTACATCTACTGAAATCATGGGGAAGGGGAATGTGAGCCAGCAACGTGGGAGGTTAGCTCAGCTTGGAAACCACCAGCCTAGCAAGATGGACCGTCCTAAGATCTAACCTCAGCCCACCAATCCTGTCTTCATCTGCTACTGCTTGTTTATGTCATGGTGGTTTTACTGCTTCCAGAGAAATCAGAGAGGCCTGGAGAATCCATCACATACCAAACACAATGGGAAAGGCACAGCATGATGCAGGGCTGCTTTATCTAAACTCCATTGTTCAAACCGAAAATCTTCTACGCCTGGCCTTTGTTCTTGGAGTTCTCTGGGGTCCTTTTAAAAGCCAACAACTTTGTATAGCCTCAAACTGATGGCAGAAAATGTGTTTGCACAGTGTATACTGAGTTATACAGACGAAATGCCGTCAAAGTGTCATACACTCGCATCATGAAAGATGGGCAGATGTTTTAAAACATGCGTAGGAATAAAAAAAAAAAAAAAACGCATCATTGAGATGTGTCCTTCATTCTTGCAAGCAGCCCTGTCATGCGGTCCTCATTTCATGCCTATAGGTTAGGTCTAGTGGGTTCCTGTAAATGTTGTAGCACCTTTTAGTGTAGTGCTGCTGATAATAGTTTATGCCTAGAGTCTGCTGGGAAAGTCTGATGGTTTATAACGGCAACATAATAATACTTCACACGAAAACACAAGGGTTCTCACAACACAACACAACACAACACAACACAACACACAAAGTCAGATGTAGTCCCCTTGTACTCCGTATTCAACCATTGCTGTCCCATAGCAGATGCTTAAGGACAGTTTATGAAAGCTGGCAAGCAAAGGGTGTTCTTGTCCCCACTTACAGCCCTCCAGGAGCCTGCAGCTGTGGGGCATTCTCAGCACGTGGCTGTAGCATGGGGTTTGGAGAACTTTTTTTCTGTTGATGTGAACAGCAGATTTGAGGCACATTTGGGCCACATCTGTGGCCTCCTGGATGTCCTGTGGCTATGAATACTGTAGATAAACTGGGCGTGACAGGGAGAAGCGATATCTTTCATTAATACATCTATGGGGCACCCAAAGACCTCAGCTGGCTTCTGAGACATGGGTCTACTCCCACCTTTTTCCTTTTTCCTTTTTTTTTTTTTTTGTGGACTGTTCTATAGAGCTCTGCTGACTGCAGTTAAAGGGTCCAATTTTTTTGCCTACACTTAGACACCTGGCACCACTGGAGATGTATGACAACCTACAGTCTTAGCACAAGACTGGCAGATGTCTATGAGACCCATGTTCTCCTGGAACAGCATCTAGGGTACACACGGATACTTGGATACAGGCATCTCACACAGCACTTAGTGCTTAGGTGTGGGCAAGTGAATCTGAAGGTCTCTCCTTGTTGACTCTCATGCGAACGTAGACACTCAGCACACATGGAGATGCACATTTACGCATCTAAATTGGGGTGTCTTAGGCTGAGAGCTGACCCCACTCGTTATCCAGATGGTGGGGACGTGGTGCCTGTCACCTCTGTAGATGAGGGGAACAGAAATCTGTAGCAAAAAGTCATGTTCAACACTCAACGATTTCGCTTAGGCTTTGGAAATCAGGGAGTGTTTTGTGCCTTTTGCAAACGTCCCTCCTCCCTGCCACTAAGCTTTTTTTAGTCACATCTTTTATATTAAAAAAAGACAAGAAAAGCAGTGAGTAGAGCTAGTGACAGAGGCTTTCTGGCTTTGCTTATCATTCAGAGCAGTAAAATACTTCCCCTGCTAATTTCAAACATGTCATTAGCAACATCTGAATCAGCAGCTTTGAGAAACTTTGCAGATACGTGATCTGGAAAGCCCTTACATATACTTCCATCCTCATATACTGCTAATCCCACCCTTCCACATAGCCTGCCAACCCCTCCAAAGACCACTGGATCCATTTCAGCTTAGAATCATAGAATCCTAGAATGGTTTGGGTTGGAAGGGACCTTTAGAGGCCATCCAGTCCAACCCCCCTGCAGTGAGCAGGGACATCTTGAACCACATCAGGTTGCTCAGAGCCCCGTCCAACCTCACCTGGAATGTTTCCAGGGATGGGGCCTCCACCACCTCTCTGGGCAACCTGTGCCAGTGCTTCACCACCCTCACTGTAAAAAATTTCTTCCTTACATCCAGTCTAAGTCTCCACTCCTTTAGTTTAAACCCATCCCCCCTTGTCCTGTCACCACAGGCCTTGCTAAAAAGCCTGTCCCCATCTTTCCTAGAGGCCCCCTTGAAGCACTGCAAGGCCGCACTAAGGTCTCCCCGCAGCCTTCTCTTCTCCAGGCTGAACAGCCCCAACTCTCTCAGCCTGGCCTCGTAGCAGAGGGGCTCCAGCCCTCGGAGCATTTTTGTGGCCTCCTCTGGACCCGCTCCAACAGCTCCATGTCCTTCTTGTGCTTCATTTAGCTTCATGGCCTAAATGTTGCAGAGTCTTGCCATTGTCTCAAAAAAGGGGAAAGAAAAAGGATGAAAGGAGAAAGTTGGATACAGGGCACAGTGCAATGATACTCAGAATGGGGTTTGCCACCAGTCACCTAGAAAATACGTGTCTCAGTCACCCACGTCCCTCCCTGCGACACTGGAAGCAAACAGGACACAGGAACACCAAAGCCCTGAAGGTTTCATCCAGATGCTAAAACACGGGTTATGTTTATGCCCAGAGCCAAATGAGATGTCCTAGGTTACATGAGACAACTGCATGGGAACTGCAGATACAACATGGGGCCTACAGGAAACTCATTCCCTTCTTTGAAAGCAGCTTGAAGCCAGATGGGAGACTTGGATATCTAAAATTATGAGACACATATAAGGACAACTGTATTGAGTCCTACAAGACCTCTCACCTGAAACTCAGATGGATAGGAATCACTATATAAATGCAAACACCTCTATTTGGGCTAGTCACCCTGGACTCCTCTTGTGACGACCCAGTCAATCCAGCTGGTGGCTGAAGGCACCATCCTGTGATTAAAACAGGTGAATTGCAGCCTAAAGCACCCCTTCTTGCTGCTGGAACCTCAGGTAGCCAGCTCTGATGGAGCCATCCACACCATAGACGTCTAAATTAGAGGACCACATCCACTATGACAAATTCCATGTACCCGTAATGGAGTTTGAGGGAGCAGAAACGCCCTCCGCACAGACTGTCCTACAGCTGGCTGCAATGCAAGAGTGAAAGCACAGCCGTGGTGTCGCAATGGATGGGGCCTCGAAACCCCACGCCTGGTGCTCTGATGTAGCTCTGAGCTGTCGTGCAGAGGAAAGCAGTTTTCCTCTGGATTCAGATCAATGCAAATTATCTCCCCATTGGTGGAAGTGGACAAATTAGGAGTCGGGTTAAGCCCTGAGCACAGTATGAAAATATAACAGCCAACTGCTCTAAGGGTCACACACCTGGAAGGCGTCCAAACCGCAGGGAGCGGGGAATGCAGGGACCCTTGTGGGAGGGGGGCACATCCAGCCCATGGATGCCCGTGGTGGCTACGTTTTGTTTATTTTGTTTTTTCCATCCACTCTCTGAGTTCACGCAGAAGCCATCTCCAGCTCTGTTTTGGTTTCCTGTTCTCCCAAAGCCACCAGGCTGCTGTGAAGTTTCTACCCTGAGGTCAGGCTGGTGGAAAGCTGAGATGCAAAGGGGAGCAGAGAGGAAGTCTCCCACCAAACCAAGAGGGAGGGGAAAAGGGAGATCTTGTTACGCGTCCAGCACGCAATACATCTGAAATAGTACTTACATTTTTTGCGGTTCAGGCTATTGTCAGTCTCTGAGTTATGGCCGGAGTGAGGTCGGAAAGGCAGGATCAGGTGGGCTAGGTTGCTGCAGACAGATCATTTCACCTGACTGTAGATGATAGATGGCTGTGGTTTGGTGGAGCTTTGCAATATGTGGCCAGAGAGGATGCAGGAAAGGAAGTGCCTTGAGGCTGTGCATTGCCTGAGAGCACCAGAGCATGACCTAGAGAGGATGCATGGTGCATGACTTGATGGGAAGTCATTTCACCAACCCCAAAACCAGCTCAGCCACATCAGGGGGGCCTCATCCTGCCCAGCATCCTCCACAAGCAACCATGACTGGCTCAGCCATGTGAAGGGAAGGCCTCCAGAGCACTCTTCTGCAGGCCCTGTTGGCAGGGGAAGGGGACAAGCTGGGTGCTCCTTAGGGAGATGGCAGATGCAAGAGGCACAGGAAAGCTGTAAGAGCCAGGAAGAATGGGGGGATCAGGTCCATCCCACCCCTTCCCCATCATTATCTCATCCCAGCAGGGCATGAGATGGAGTGGGCAGAGGCAAACATTCAAGGAAACAAGTTTTGAAACTGATGTTGCCTAATCTTGGTACTGTATTGTGAGTTTTACAATATTGTGCTGATAATCCCAGCCCCTGGAATCATAGATATTGAGGTTTTGTCCTTCTGGTTTTCCTTTAGCTCTTTTTCAGCTTTTCTTTTTTTCAGTGCACATGTGTCAGCAGTTGAAACGGTGAAGGATTACTGCAGGAGTCAAATTAAATGACACTGGCTGAAGTATGACACCTCTTAAACTTGGGTCTCATGGTGTGGCAAGGCCAGATTTTTGAAGGGTGGGTTGCCTCTTCCAACAGGTCAGTGGATGACCGGTGACGGTCAGTCTGTCTTCAGGGTGGATTTATAAGAGACATCAGGTAGAGCTCCTGCTGTAGCAGGATGGTCTAGTAGGTAGCGCACTGTCTTGAGACTATGGAGGTCCAGGTTGTGTCCATGGCTTGGCCATGCATGATCTTTGTGGTCTTCTGTGAATTATTTAAACTCCCATCCATTCCAGCTCCAAAAAGAGGGTTCTCAGACCATGGAGGTGGTTGTTTCAGCTGGCAGATGACTCAATATTTTGTTACCTGGAGGACCTTTCCTGATTCAGCATTGCGGTTTCCACCGAGCTGGGACCTCCCTTGTGCTAGGAGATGAGTTAGACCTGGAATTGCCTTTAGACCTTTTTTTTTTCCCCCCTCCTGGGTAAATCCAGGTGTGACCATTCCTGAGGACAAACACCCCTGGGAACTAACAAGCATGAACTGCCCTCCCAAGGGCTGCCCTGTGCGGCCTTTTGGAGAACCTCAACCTTTTGTTCCTGAGGCTTTCCTCAGGGACCTAAGTACCCCATCCAAAAAATCACCTTCCCTGAGGGCTCCCCATCATGACACCGAGTAAGATTTGTGGCACCTATGTCTGCAAGCAGGCACACCACCGTGCATGCATGCGTGCATGTGTATGTCTTGGCAGTTCTGACTCAACATCCTTTCAAAAAGAGGCCCTGTGGTTAATCAGAGGAATTAACCACAGCCTCCGAAAACGTCCTGCCAGCCAATCAGCAGGCCCTTCCCAAGGCCATTGCTGCTACAACAGTGGCGTTGTCCGATAGCAATATGGATCTTTCCGCTTAAATTTCTGAATGGGGCTTGGGGACGCTTTTGTTCAGCTGGGCATAGTAACACCCCACAACTGCCGAATTACCAAGAACTCTAAACTTGGAGTAGGATTTTTTTTTTTTTTTTTTTTTTAAATTTTCACCATGGAGGTAAAGGTTTTCCAGTTCAAAGAGGATTCCAGCTTGGCAGTGGGAAAAGTGCACCAGGCTTTGAAGGAAAGGAGCTTTTTTGTCTTTCCCCCAAAGCTCTTGAATCTGCTCACATTGGCTTTTTAGTGCCTCCACAGATATATATATATATAAAAAAATACGTACATACACACACACTAGATTAATATTGGCAAGCGCACCACTCTACCAATGGAAACCGCAAAGAAACATTCACATATCTGGGGATTCTGATGTAACAGGGCTGAGGTTTCGCATTCCAGGACGGCATTTCTAGCCTCAAATCAAAATCAGAGCTGTCATTCAGAGCTCAGCGTTACTAATGTTATTGCAACCCAGCGGGCGGGGTGAGGGAAAGGCGGGAGGCAGGGGAGGAGGGAGCGAGGAGAAAGATGCTGAATTGGTTGGTTTCTTTGGGGTTTATTTCTAATTTCAGACGATGAAAGGCAGTGCAAGCTAGGATGGTAGCAGGCATTTTAACCCTTTTCAGGCAGATAGTCAGTAATTCCTGGGTTAAGCTGCATGCCCCAGCACAGGATGAAGAAAAACATCTCAATATTTAACGGAAAGCTCAGCGTTTCTAAGCCCAACTCTAAAGTATAAAGGGCCAAGAGAACTAAAACTACTGCAGGTTTAATTACTATGAGCTCTCCTGTGACAGGGCCTTTTCCAATGGGACTTTGGCAAGCTGAGTTTGTGTCTGGATTGGATAACCACAGTCATAGGCTGCTTTTGATTTTAAGAAAGAAAAATAAATGCAGGTGATTTCTTCTCGTATCTTGCAGCCAAAGTATATCTTCCCCATGTTTTCTGTGGTGGGTTGACACTCCACCAGCCTGGACATCAGTCACTCAGCAATGGTATGGCATAGCCTTATGGCTAAATTTTACAGTTCCAGCAAAAATCCCAGGTCAGCGGGCATTTTGTTCAAGCAAAAGTTGCCAAGTGATCTCTGGATTTGGCTGAGAGTTTGTAAAGCGCTTTGGGTTCCTTTGGGATGAAAATGCTGCAGAACTCCCAGGCACGGGATTAACCCAACTCCATCACTAGTCCCTTGCAAAAACCCTGGCTCCCCCCGCTCATTAGGAAAGATGAATCCCGCTTTCCAAGCTACTCTTATGACAAAAAGATGACATCAAGCGTGATTGCTAAAGGTTTCCCAGACCCAGAGCTGTACAACCCCAGCAGGTATGAAAGCCTGAATCTCTGTGCCGCTACCACGGTTGTGTTACGATGCAGTAGGATGCGTTCTAATGTGACGCTATTTTTTCCATCGTTTGTACTGCAGGAGGTCTTTGATCGCCTCTATTTGATTTATACTGTTGGATACTCCATCTCTCTGGGATCCCTCACAGTTGCTGTCCTTATCCTGGGATACTTCAGGTAGGCGGCTCTGTTTCTACCTAAGTTGTCACTAGACTGGAAAAGCCTCAGGCTTTCCTAAAGGATAAAACTGGGGTGGCATGTGCTTCTTCAGCAAGCCACAAGAGGTTGCATCTGTGCTTTGGGCTGTGTTAGTGTCACTTAGGTCAAACTTCTTGGGGGATGGTGGTTGGGGTGTTTAAACTTCTTCCGCTTGCCTGCAATGGAGTTTTCTAGACCAACTTTGTAGCAAACGGGAAGAGGCATCTCTGGGAAGAGGTTTGTCTCCCTTGGAAGACTATCTAAGGTTTTCCATCCCTATCACCCCTGCAGATGACTGGCTTAGATTTAGATGGATGCTTTTTAGATAGCTAAGGTTTCATAAGGGAAATTCTGCTCTAAACCCAAATATTTATGAAGGACAGACAAGTTGAAGGGCACCTCAGTCATGTAAAACTGCCGGACTGATTCCTCCGATCTCCCCATGCTGCTGCTGCACCTAGGGAGCCAAAAAAAGACCACTCACCCTCCTAAGTCTGATTTTCTGCCTTCCCTTTCCACCACCCCTGCCAAGGAATGTAGACCCCTAAATAGGATTTTGAACCCGCGTCGTCCAGCCCTCAGACCTGGCTGTTGCACCTCCTTGCTGCTGTAGAGACCAGGGGAGGGGAGGGATGAAAGGTCTCGCTCTAGCTAGAAGTTTGTCCTTTGGGAAACCATACCTGGTGAGCTGCAGGTGGAGCTGGGTGCTGAGTCCCCATCCCCTGAGCCCCAGATTTGCCTCCCTTCGGTGGCTGGCAGTGACTTCTCCTAGCAGACAGCAGGACCCAGACAACAGCTGTGGAGGGAAATTCTCCACGCAGCAAAGAGCCACGTGGTGTCTGCAGATGAACTCAGCAGCTCCCACATGCAAGCTCCAGCTAAGCCCCGGACACATACCGCTGGGGAATAAAATGTGTGGCCTTTGGCTCTAAAAGTGCTCAGACGGCTCTGCAGCGAGCAAAAGGAGGTCGGGGGGATTTGCTTGGATAGCAGAGCACCCCACCACCCAAATCTGTGACATACACAAGCCAAAGGGGACTGCAGACCCCTCCTGTAGCCACTTACAAGATGCAGTCCCAGGACCCATCCCTGCCACCGCCTGCCTGTCCTGTCAACCCTTACCCCCCTCTTTCATTTCCCGCTGGAGTCTGGCAAGGTTGTTAAAATATTTAATGTCCTCGTATGCAAGTGTACTCCTAGTTTCAGGAGACATTGTTAAAATATTTAATGTCCACGTACACCAGCGTACTCCCAGCTTCAGGAGACATGCTCTGTCTTCATCACATAGTTGGAGCACCTCGCCTACAGCTCAGACTACACGGACGACTATGCTAAAGCATCTTTGTCCCAAGGATCAAAGCAGAAACAGGGACCAAGCCAGATTTTATTCCAGATGACAAATAATCCAGAGATTCGCTGACTACATTTCAAACGCAGGGAGCAAAGCCCATCTTCGTTTATACCTCAGCAGTTCCATTTGGTGTAATTTGTATTATAATAGCACAGGGAACAACTGTTATTACTGTGACAAACTCCCCCAAAGGAGAAAAAAAAACCAAAACACGGCTATTAATTTTTTATTTCTATTATTGGATCTGGGGATTTAAGAGAGTATAAACCCATTAACATATTCATGCATGGCTAGACAGGCAACAGAGTTATAGAGGACGGAAGGGAACCCCAGCAGGTCCGTTAGCTCCTTCTTCTCCCCAAAGGCAGGATCACTGTTTCTAAAACACACCTCATGGATATGGGTCTAAGCCATTCACATCTTCCCATCCAGCTTTTCCCCCAAAAGGACCTTAAAGCGCTTTACAATCAGCATTTGTGGGGTCATTGCTGCCATTGCTGGCGTGGAGCCCCGAAACTGCCCGACATGACCAAGCAATGGATAGTGTCTCTAATGGCAACCAGAGAAAACAGCCCGGCACGCTGTAGTTACTACCATAGTTACTACTAAATCTGGAGTGGGCACAAAGATTAGCAGTTTTACAAGAATCTCCGCAAGATTTTTAGCGGCCATGAGTTCTGTAGCCTTTGTAGTCCGTTTCCTCTGCACAAAGTGCAGATAAATGTGAAGTCTTTAAGTGTGGGGTTTGACTCTGAGAGGGGTAGATTTGTTGGAGGGACGGATTTAACACACGCAGGATACACACTGTAGTATCAGTGAGCACTGTGCATGTACCTGCCTTCTGTCTGTGCGTCTGGGAAAATGACCGCACGTCTGATGCGCGCTCGTTGCGCGCGCACTGGACACCAGGGACGCGCTCATCATGCACACGCTGCACGCAGGAACGCCCGTGCCTCTCACCGCACACGCACTGCACACCAGATATACATTCCCTGGGTGTACACTGCACACTGGATGCGTGCTCACGGCACACACCCTGCACGCTGGCCGCGCACCAGTTGCGTTCAGCCCGTATTTCGGATGTGAAATCTGAAATCTCTGCTCGTGCTTCACACTACGCACCTCCTACTGCCTCCAGATGCACGTGCACTGCACACACGGTGTCCTGCAGGTGCAAACTTGTCACACATGTACTGCACACGCGCTGCATGCACGCTGCACTTCAGATTTGCACACACCGAGCACGGACGGCGTATCGCATACCCTCCTCCGGCTGCACGTGCACTGCACGCACACCATCCTCCAGATGTAGGGTCACTGCCCACCGCATGCGTGCTCACCACCCATGCCCGGTACCAGCAAAATGCATCCTTATTTCCTTCCAAGATTTCCCAGTCAGAAATAAAAGAGCTTAACGTGTACAGGCACGGCATTGTCCTGACGCAAAGTCAGCAGCAGTGTGCTGCTACCAACCCCTTGGAGTAGGTATGACTTCATTCACCAACCCCATGGGTGAACCGTGAGCGCAGGGCAGCAGTGGCACTAGCACTGCTACCCCATGGTGGCACAGCACTGGTGAGAGGAGCTGGGGGTGACCCTGAGTCTGTCCAACGGATGGGCTAAACTACTCCGATCCCCCTCTGTCTCCTCCTCCAGGCGTTTGCACTGCACTAGAAACTACATCCACATGCACCTGTTTGTCTCCTTCATGCTGAGAGCCGTGAGCATCTTCGTGAAGGACGCGGTCCTGTACTCCGGGTCAGCTTTGGAGGAGATGGAACGGATCTCAGAGGAAGACTTGAAATCCATTACTGAAGCACCTCCAGCGGATAAATCACAGTTTGTGAGTATCGCCAGAGCAGCCGGTCCCTCTGGGCTCCGTGCCTCTGTCCTCTCTGCTCAACACCTCGCCTCTTTCAGGTGGATTTTCCACCCTACTGAGGGACACCAGCTCCTCCCCTTTCTTCACCCTCCACAGCCTCTCCCCATCCCTTCCCACTCCCTCTCAATCCACTGGCCCAGAGCGACTGCCAAGCTCCAGAGCTAAGGAAGAGCTGTTCCCTGTGGGGTCCAAAGGTAAAGCCAGGGTTGAAGTTTTGGTTCCCATCTACAACTACTATTTTAAACAGCTCCCCTGATGCCTCCTAAAGTGTATGTCTCTGGAAACGCCCCTGGCTATCCCAGCACATCAGTGCTTGCATTTCACACCGTCTACTTTCCCCACCGCAATGTGCAATTGGCTGATTTTCCTCTTGGAGCCGCTCTTTGTATGACCCATGGAAGCATCACTGTGCCGTAACATCTGTGCCATCCGACTGACAGGCCAGATGTAGCAAAGCCAGGGTTCAATGTGTCTTGGGAGGCTCTCAGCCCTGACTCCAGAGCCAGAGTAGACGTAGCTTGTGAGGAAGAAGGTCTGCAGTAGACATCTCACCTCACTGTAATTTTGGAGCAGACCATAGCTGGTTGCTCCTGTTGTGATTTATCACTCCCACCTCTGAAAAAAGACATTTTAGAAAGAACAATGGAGGGATTATGAGCTATCATAAGAAAGGGTAGGGTTCATCAAGAGCAGACATCTATAAGGGTGACACCTTCATTCAATCTAGTCACCTCAGGTTCCATCTACGGTCGGCTGAGGCAGTATGGTCAACGCAGTCAGTCGAGTCAAGGGTATGATACACCACATCCTAAAAGAAAAATTGCAGTGAGGTCAGGTGAACTTGTCTCCAGAAGCACATGTTTCTTTTCACTGTATAGAAAGCTCAGATGGAGACATCTGCATTGTCCATGTGTTTGGGGGAGATGAAGCCCATCCTCAGGTTTCAAAGTTGTCCCCACGCGCTGAAGCTGTCTGCTCTCCTTGTCAATGATCTCATCACAGATTTCCCATGGTGGATCCTAGGTATGGTAGCTCATCATCCATGAATTGTTGGATGCTGCAGAGACAGACGAGGTAGTTTTTAGTATCTAAGGCCAAGATTTACCTTCAAAGCACACAAAAAAGTTGAGCTCGCTCAACCATCCTAGTGGAGTGGCTCTCGCAATGTGGCAACAAACTTTCTGCCTGTGTATTCATTCGGCTTCTCAAGTCTTTCACAGCTTGTGCTACTACCAGGGACCTGGCCACTAACACCCCTGCATAAAATCAGCATAAATGAGGTGTCCCACTGTGTGTCCAAGTCCCCCCGAATGGAAATATGTTATCGTGTTTCCTTCCCATTTCAGAGATCCATTTCATTAATTTGGTGAGTCTCTGGCTGGAGCACTCAGCACACTTCAAAACGCTCCCTTCTTGGAAAGAACATAAAATGCTTTGCTGCATTGTTTTCCGTTTCTCCTTGGGCTGGACTCATTATAAGGAATAATTGGGATAATATATTGCGTTCTTTGAATATTAGCAATTTAATGGCATTTCCCATTCTGCCAAATTGAAAGGCAAGCAAGTGATGAAGGCAGCAATTAATGTTTTTCTTTTGTTTCCAAGCGAAGTGGGAGCTTTTCAGTTATTGCCTGATGCTCCCTGTGTGGGGGTAGATGGTGATTTTTTGTAAATATAAAAATCATTATTAAACCTGGATGGGGATTTTTTAATTGATCTTCCTTCTATTTTAAATCACTTCCTCTGTACAAGAAAATGGTTGTAAATGTGTCCATAGTTTCTATATATACATATATATGTATATAATATGTGCATATTCATTTTGATTGGCAAACGATTAGCACAAGAGCTGGGCCAGAATAAAAAAATTCTTTTTTTATTTACAAGCTACTTATTATTGATGTTTTCTGCAAGTCGCTTGTATTCCTCTCAAAGCAAGGGGCAGCATGGAGACGTGCTGCTGCTGTGGGATGTGTTTGCTAGTCAGAAGCTTCCTGTGAAATTGGACTATCCAGAGTCCTAGCATTTCCACATTGACCAGAGGTGGTGTTATGTGTCCTTTTGTACCAATTAACCCCGTGCGGCATCCTTATTTTGCAGCCTTTCTCTACCAGGGCTGAGAAATGTTGGAACAAGGACAGCTTTGCCCCACTCTGCCGGAAGGGCAGGGGAGCGTTGAGTTGCAGTCAGGGTTTTCCTCTCAAGAAAGGAAAGGATTGCGGGTCGGTGTGGAGTGAGAGTTCAGCTAATGCACCCATTTAAAATCAGCGTGTCCTGGAGGTCTCTGCCAGGTCTCCCACCTGGCGGCTCAGGTCTGTTCAGAAAACACCTTGACGTTGTGGGTGAAATCCTCCATCTTCAGTTTGCTCTTGGAGGACCAGTGGCCAAAGCCTAGAGTAGCCATCTAGGGTGTCTTCACACTCGTTGAGGAAAGACAGGCAGCCCTGGAGGACCCTGTCTTGGACATCCATGCCAGGATGAGGTGACTAACTCTCAGCACGGTGCCCGTGTCTTCACGAGCTGAGGGGGGAGTCGTACTTCCAAGTGATGTCACTTGCACCAGGTCACCCAGACAGAGGTGACTTGGCCACAGCCCTTTGTCCTCTGGACAAGAATCACAGGGACAAGATGAAACACAGCTGTCCTTGAAAACATGTGAGCCCCTCATCAGTGGGGTTGGGGGAGAGTAGGATCAGGTCAGCATCTCTCCACATGTGCCCTGTCCTCCTGGACCTCCCAACTCACCTGCTATTGGAGACACAATGTCAGGCTGAGGGGAAGCTTTCTTCTCAGTTGTTCATCTCTTCTGTTCTTGCACTGATTTTTCCCACTTGTAAAAGCTCTGCAACAGAATTTTCTTATTTATTTTTTTCCTTTCCCCACCTTATTTTCCAGCCCATCTTGGTAAGTTGTGGCTTTATGTAGAACAAGAATTTCACACCGTGTTCCTCACATAACCCTGTCTTTCTGTGGTCATTGCAGGTGGGCTGTAAAGTAGCGGTTACCTTCTTCCTCTACTTCCTGGCAACCAATTACTACTGGATTCTGGTGGAAGGGCTCTATCTCCACAGCCTCATCTTCATGGCATTTTTCTCAGAGAAGAAGTATCTTTGGGGATTCACATTATTTGGCTGGGGTAAGTCATGGCTGCTCCTTACGGCTGACCTGTAGGAAGCCTGTTGGAGGTAGTGCTTGGAGCACAGAGCGCATACACATAAATATAGGAGGGGGGACAGAGGCAGGGTGAGCATCAGAGACACAGTGACTCTTGCAAGGACAGGTTAGCTCTCTTCTGAAGCCTTTATCATTTCTAAATTGTTGTATTTGGGGTTGCTCAGCCTGGAGAAGAGAAGGCCCCGGGGAGACCTTAGTGCGGCCTTGCAGTGCTTCAAGGGGGCCTCGAGGAAAGATGGGGACAGGCTTTTTAGCAAGGCCTGTGGTGACAGGACAAGGGGGGATGGGTTTAAACTAAAGGAGGGCAGATTTAGGCTGGATAGAAGGAAGAAATGTTTTACGCTGAGGGTGGTGAAGCACTGGAAGGGGTTGCCCAGAGAGGTGGTGGAGGCCCCATCCCTGGAAACATTCCAGGTGAGGTGGGACGGGGCTCTGAGCAACCTGATGTGGTTAAAGATGTCCCTGCTCACTGCAGGGGGGTTGGACTGGATGGCCTCTGAAGGTCCCTTCCAACCCAAAGCATTCTGTGATTCTATGATTCTATTTACACTGTGGCACTTCCAGGATCTCTGGAAGGATCAGCCCAGTCTTGGAGAGACAGCACACCTTGCCATCCTTCCAGGGCAGCAGACGTGTGCACGTGACAGCTGATTTTAGTGCACCCTCTGAGTTATCCCCACCTTTGCCAAGTGCCTCCTGCTGAGAAACAGATGTCGGGCTGGAGGGGCAGAAAATTGTGTGAGGCTGTGAGCATCTGCTCCCAACGGCGGACCTAACCTCTGATTTCCTACCTCAGATCTCAGTTGCTTTAAAAAGCTCCTGAAGCTTCGTGAGTGTTGCAGCACCAGTAGAAACCTGCAATTTGTGGGGAAGCCTTTTTTTTTTTTTTTCCTTTTCTTTTAACTTGGGCATCTTTTCCTGGAGTAAGGAGAAAGGGGTGGGATGTGGGTGCAGGGAGGGTGCTCATTAGCGGAAGGCATTGTGGGCACACACATTTCAGAAGAAAATGTGCTTTCTGTTCACTTCTGGCATTAGCTTTGGCTTGCGGGGAGTTAACGAGGTGCTGCTGGGCTGAGGACAATAAAAAAACTGCCCACAGTTTTCTGAAGCGTGTGGACTGTAAGGGAGAACAGGAAACGTATTAGATGATCCTCGAGGAGGTAACTAAGAATAATGGGGTGTAGGTCTACAAAGGAGCTTGCAGCAGGAAAAACCTGTTCAGAGGTGTCTATGGTTACCAGTTTCCAGGTCCAAAATGCACCTGGCCACATCCTGATTGCATTTTAGGATAAGACTGATGTGTGCACCACCCCATCCCTGTCCCAGCACATGAGCTCTTCTGGAAGAAGACTGTTGTCTCTAACCGTGGAGCTCTGAGCAAGCCAGATGGTGCAGAACCAAGTTTATGGAGGATTGCAGGTTCTTGCTTTGTGAGAGAAAGGAAGGGACTCAGTAACCCGGGGCAGTCCAGCCCGCAGGACTCTCTCCAGCCTTCCTCCTTCCCAGGTGTGGTATGGGGGAGAAGGCGACCACAAGCTCCTCGCTAACCTCATGTTCAGCTGGTGCATAGGTCAGAAACTGCTGGTGCTGCCATAGGATAAAGGCGGGAGGTGTAAATATGAGTCCCAAAGTGGGCATCCATCTCTCAGGCAAAGTCTAGTCCCAGCCAGCTGGTAGGTTTGGGGGAAAATAAAGAAATAAAGAGAGAGATTTGGGGGACAGGGTATTTCTTACCTAAGCTGCTGTGAGACAGAGGGGACTTCAGATGTCACCTCTTTTTTAAAACAAATGAACAAAAAACAAAAACAAACAAACAAAAACCCCTTAAACCCCCCCCCCTTCCAAACCTTCAAGCTACGTAAAATTTGCTTCTCAGAAAATGGCACTAAGCTGTACAGGGCAGACTTAAAGAAGCGATTCCCCAGAGCAAACTCTGGAAGAGAAGGAAGCAGTTGAAAAATAATGCCATATGTTTAACAAGAAAAACCAACTTGATGCGGCTCGTAACGCAGCCAAAGGAAAACAGTCTAACAGGCATGGGTTCCTCTCGTTAATTCTTCCAACCGCTGCCAGAGTATAATCATTTTATCAGCGCAACCACAACGCTGAAGTCACACCTGTCACAACACCAATCATCTGTGTGCTTCCAAAAGTTTGAGGCTGCTCAATTTAAATTCCTCTGGAATGAGAACATAGGATCCCTCCAGTTGCATTTGTTTTTGCTTTGTTTTGATTAGCATGATAATGTACACACGCACACACCCGCACCGACGTATTGTTTTGATAGCTTTTCGGCACTGGAAAGGGCAACCCAATCCAAGACCCACTGGAGTCAGTGGAAAAACTCCAGTTCCCTGCAGCGGGCACTGGATCCTGCCCATACCACAGCAATGAATGACAGGGAATCAGCGATAAATAATTACGACGTTCCACATAGGTACAGAAAAGACAAGTTTTCCCCAAGAGCGGGTTGGGTTTTTTTTTTTTCTTGCTTGCGTAACAATAAACAGCGGTGCATTTATCCTGCCTGGAAATTTCCAAGGTGGGGGCGGGGAGCAAAAATCACCCTACAACGTCTTATTTCCAGACTACTGAGGAAACCAGAACATATAGTTACTCTTTGATGTCAGACCCAAAGATTTCTGTCGAGTCTTTTCAATCCACATCCTCACTGGCACAAGGGAGCAGGGCTCCGTGAAAGTCCACAGCGCCCTTCTTGCGAGGGAGACACCGATGACAGAAAGGGACTTGTTCCTTGCCAGCACCCAACAAAAATAAATAAATAATGATATTATGGGCAACAATAAATTCCCCAGCAGACTTCAAGTTCCCTGCAGCTGTTTTATGAAGGAAGTCTAAGAAGCATGACCAATAGCTAGAAAACCCAAGCTGATTCCACTGGCATTTTTCCTTCACCCCATGTTAATTCCTCCCCCCCCCCCCGCCCCCACCGCTGGCTGGACTGCACTGGCTTTCAGCTACGGTGCAAATGAGGATTGCAGGGAGACCTGGAAAAGACAAACAGATCGATGTGTTACTGTTGGAGGTGCTCAGGTCCAAAAAAACTCATGTTGGTGAGCCCTGCGTGTTTATCTAAGCAGAAATCATCCTTGCCTGAAAGCGTTCGTACCTGACAGGACAAGAGGCACAGGAGGGTATTATTAGCCCTATTTAATATTAGGAAACTGTGACACAGAGGGGCTGAAAAAACACACTCATTGTTCCTCAGAGAGGTTTTCAAATAGCAGGGAACCGAGACCAGGGTTCTCCAGACCTACTTAAGGTCTTTATTCATAAGCTTTCTTCTCCTAGCAGTCGCTTTGCAACCGCCTCTCTTACTCACAGCTTTGACACATGCATGAAAGCTATTTTTCCAACTGCTAGGAGACACGTACACAAGAAAAGCGACAGGGGAGAGCAAGGGGGTTGGGGTGGCCACCAGGCTTTGCCCAGCTTGAGGTTTGCACTTTTTCCAGCTGATGGGGAGATACTGACTTTATAGCACCTGCATTGTACACACTGTGTGTATTGACTGGAAATGCACAGCGCATACAATGTGGATTCTGTAGAAGTCACTCACGGCATCACCACCCGGTGGGGTTCATCCTGCGTCACGCCGGTCGTGCACGTGGGGTACATACCTGCAAGGGGGAGGACATGCATGCATCTATCCACGCCTGCATCTGTCTGTGCTCACAGCCATCCAGGAGATCACAGGCTTTTTGGAGACTCACTTTCCTTTCCTTGGTGGGTTGGCCAGATACCAGAAAGACATGGACCTGCTCGAGCAGGTTCAGAGGAGGAGCACAAAGATGATCAGGGGCTGCAGCACCTCCCCTATGAGGACAGGCTGAGAGAGTTGGGGTTGTTTAGCCTAGAGAAGAGAATCATAGAATCCTAGAATGCTTTGGGTGGGAAGGGACCTTCAGAGGCCATCCAGTCCAACCCCCTGCAGTGAGCAGGGACATCTTTAACCACATCAGGTTGCTCACAGCCCCGTCCAACCTCACCTGGAATGTTTCCAGGGATGGGGCCTCCACCACCTCTCTGGGCAACCTGTGCCAGTGCTTCACCACCCTCACTGTAAAAAATTTCTTCCTTATATCTAGAAGGCTCCGGGGAGACCTTATTGCGGCCTTTCAGTACTGAAAGGGGACCTACAGGGAAGATGGGGAGAGACTCTTTATCAGGGAGTGTAGTGATAGGATGAGGTGTAACAGTTTTAAACTGAAAGAGGGGAGATTTAGATTAGATATTAGGAAGAAATTCTTTACTGTGAGGGTGGTGAGGCACTGGAAGAGGTTGCCCAGAGAAGTCGTGGATGCCCCTTCCCTGGAAGTGTTCAGGTTGGATGGGGCTTTGCACAACCTGGCCTAGTGGAAGGTCCCTGCCCATGGCAGGGGGATTGGAACGAGATGATCTGTAAGGTCCCTTCCAACCCAAACCATTCTGCGATTCTGTGATTCTATGATGCATCTAATCACGTGTGACTTTCCTGCTCACAGAGCGGCATCCTCTTGAGTATCTTGCTGCTTGTGGATATCTTTAGACGTCTGACTTGGAGGACATCAGTCCTGATTTTCTGGTTAGTGGCTCTCCCATCAATGGGCGCTGTGAGTGCTCAGCAGGAGGGATTGTCAGTCTTGGGGAATCACAGACCAGGGCTTTCAAGTGGAGACACCAAAAAGTCACCTTCTGAAAGTAAAAGAGGTGCTGGAGGCAAAGCTAAGCCTTCTGACTCTCCAAGTTGAAAGACTAGCTTACCAGAGTGGGAGGAAAAGATTGAACTCTAGAAATTACCTGCTGGCCCAAACACTCCATGTTACATTGATGTAGAGTGAATCTAAAAATGGGTCAGAGGAGGATTCTTACCGCTTTTTGAACATTTAAGAGCATTTACGATTCTTCACATTGCAAAAAAAGAGAACGATGCAAGAGACGCAGAAAGACAAATGTAGCAATAAAACTGGTGCCAGGAATTTGCTTTGTGTGTTTTGCAGAAAATGTCAAAGATCCTTTTCCTAAGCTTGCCTGAACGGAGTGAGGCAGCAGTGCACAGGGCACAATAAATCCACACACAGGGATTTTTTAGGTATAATTATTTTCTCCTGTATATTTTATTGTTGCTAGAAACCTTGAACACGACACAGGATTAGTATGAATGAGAACAGTGTCTCTTCTGGAGCACAAGTGCTGTGAGGAGCGGCTGAGGGACCTGGGGTTGTTCAGCCTGGAGAAGAGGAGGCTGAGGGGAGCCCTCATCGCCCTCTACAACTGCCTGAGAGGAGGGTGCAGTGAGGTGGGGGTCGGTCTCTTCTCCCAAGTAAGGGAGTAGAGACAAGAGGCAACAGCCTCAAGTTGCACCAGGGGAGGTTTAGATTGGATATTAGGAAAAACTTCTTCACGGAGAGGGTTGTCAAGCACTGGAACAGGCTGCCCAGGGCAGTGGTGGAGTCCCCATCCCTGGAGGTATTTAAAAGCCGGGCAGACGAGGCGCTTAGGGACATGGTTTAGTAGTGGACAGGTACGGTTGGACTCGATGATCTTAAAGGTCTTTTCCAACCAAATGATTCTGTGATTCTGTGATTCTGAAGTGCAGGACAGGCTAGAGGGGAACAAGTCCGTGTCAAATGCATCCAAACCTCTGAAACAATCCGTCCTTCAAACCTAGAGCTTCACAATAGCGGGTGAACATCCACCGTCTCGTAGGCAGGCAGCAGGCATGTCAGCCTCTCATCATGGCCAGTTTCTCGGTTGACATAAACTGAAATATCACCAATGATATCACCAAAGTTATATGCGTTTAAGCCTTCGATAGCTCAGCCAGTAGTTCGGAGCACACACGTATTTTTCATAGATAGGTGATTAACAGTGAGGAGGAAATAGACGGTGCTTGTTGCAATAAATCATCACCTTCCCCAAGCCCTCGGCTTCAACACGCTCACGGGTTCCCAGTGCAATAGGTTAAGTATTTTCTTTCCAATGCCAGCCATCGCAGGGGATTGTAAAGCAGGGTGCATTCCTTATAAATGTATCTTTGTAGGCAGCGCTGCCGCGCTGGTCCTGAGTGAGGCTCTGTGTTTAATTATTTATGCTTTCTTATATTACCATGGCATTTAAAGGTTCCAAGCAAGATAACGGCCCCGTTGTCCATGTGTGTATGAGACAGGCGTCCCTGCTCCATGCCCCAGCTCAGGAAAGCGTCCGTGGTCAGGAAAGCCTTTAAGCACTCTAATGAGACTTAAGTGCATGCTGAAAGTTAAGCGTGTGCTTATGCGTGCCGAGCCCCAATAAGCTTAGACTGTGCACAGCATATTTACAGTCATCGGTGATAAATGTCACCTTTATTTATTTTTTAATTTTTTTTTTCACCTGAAAGGGGCTATTCTTCTTGAATTTGTGGAAGCTACTGTGGATTTGATCCTGCCTTTTAAGGGAAGCCAGCAGGGGACTCAGTTGTACAAATAAAGCAGAACTGGACCCTAAAAAAAATAAATAGAAGATTGCATTTGGATGTTGGTGATTCTTTTACTTTTCACAGGGAAAAGATGGTGCCCAGTGTAACTGTGCTGAAATGAGGATGGTTCATTTGGGAGTGAACCTTTAGCTAGAGTATTTTGCAAGCGTTACCCTAAATCCCAGCATTTATCTGCTTCATGCAGCAAGTCTCTCGCAATTAAAGAGCTTCTAATCCATCCAGCACTGTGCTTGAAGATATGGTCTGAGCCTGACGCCAGATCCGCCTTTCCTTGACGTCAGGGGAAGGGAACAAATGTCTTGGGAAATGTGTGCTGCAGGAAACCCTTCTCTGCTTCAAACCGAATCGGTTGGCTGGAGCAGGGATCAGTCACCCAGGTTCAAGCACGGCAGGCTATGTCTCTCTAAAGTAGCTAGAGGACAGGCACGGGAACTTGGTGATTTACCCTGCCAAGTCCATGACCCATCTCAGGCTCAAACCTGAGCATCTCCCAGGCACAAACCAGGAGGTAGCATAACCCTGGACCACTCCTGGCCAGCAACATGGGAAAGCAAGCTGCTCCATTTTGGAAGCCAGGAGAGTTTAATAGGTTGGACATGCCCAGACCATGCCATTTGTCTTCCAGAAAATGCTCCCTGCCACTGTTTGTTTTACCATTTGGACAACAGAAGAGGTGTGAGACCAAGATCAGACTTTTCTAGTCTAAATCATGCTTGAATATTTAAAAACTGCTTCTTCACCTTCCTCTAGCCCACTCCACCTGGGCTTATGGTGACAGAGCCCTGTAGTCCCCCTACTCACCCCGTCTGACCTGTGTTTTTTTGCAGGACTCCCTGCTGTATTTGTTACAGCGTGGGCCAGCGTGAGAGCCACTCTAGCTGACACAGAGTAAGTCTCATGGGATTTTCTTTTCTCCCTTTCACGTGTGATGCTTTTGTGGGGCTTTTGGCAATGGTGACTTTGTGGGTGAATGGAAAAGAAAAAAGGAACCAGGCAAAGCCAGAAGTGATTTCTACTATGAAGTTAGCAACCTTTTAGCGGGGTGTGTGGCAGGGAAGGATAAGGTGGGTGCAATTTTCCTAGTTTTTCTTTCATTTTACAGAATTTGATAAATGTGAACACCTGCAGCTGTTATCCCTGGGGCTAAAGGGGACTGCTCAGAGCTAGGCAGGGACAGGACAGGGATCTTTAAAATCCTGACAATGGGAATAAAGCTGGGAGATAGCAGGTTCAGCACCATCAAAGGAGGCAGTTCGGAGCTGATGAGGTGGTGAAGCTGTCACCCCTCACCACAGGAGGTGTGGATGCCAGCATGCCCTTAGGTTTAAAAAGCATGGTGCAGATTCAGGGCAGATAAATTCCTCCAGAAGTATTAAATACTCAGTAATGTCCTGGCTCAGGAAGCCATCCTGAACTGCAGATTGTTGGAAGAATATTCTAGAGAAATATCACTACCTGCTTGCTTGTTCCACATTAAATATCAGCTTCTGGCTACTGTCAGAAACAAGATACTGCATCAGTTGCTTCTTTGGTCCTACACATTTGGTCCTCATGGCCTCACATTTTTACAGTACGCTGAATGAAGGATCCATAGCATCCAATCTTCAAACCCCAAAACAATCACTTTTTCCCCCAATAACGCACAGGCTTGACCACACAACGGGTTTCATCTGCCCACAACCTGCCAGCGAAAGTGTGGGGGTCCCCAGGCAACCCTTCGCATAGCTTTCCCTGGGAGGAGACCGCTTTCCAAAGGGGATTTCAGCTCCAGGCTTGGAAGGACGGAGTAGCACAGCTACTGGAGTGTGACGCATCTGCCTTGGCACGGGCTCATCCTCGTAGAGCCTTTCAGTCAGCACCGGTGGTTTCTCTGCCCCTGCCTCTCGCTTTCCTTGAATAACTGCCTGGGCAGCATCTGGCCTGTGAAATGAAAACTGCAGCTGCCATGTGGGGGCTGTCTGGCTCAGATAAAGAAAAGCTTGTGGCACTCCTCTCTCCGTGGTTGGAGAGAATTCAAACAGAGTAATTAACACTGAGTGACCTTATTCAATGGCTGCTGGAAACGCCGGGGAGGAAATAGTGTTCAGCCCCTTCTTGGCAGACGGAGGACCGTAGCCCAACATCCACGCCACCAACAGTTTGCCCTTCCAGTCCTCACTTGGATAAGGGCTGAAGATGAAACGGAGATAAAGACTTTTGTGGGGCATGGCTGGGTCTCACTGCGAGAGCAGGGCTGAAAGAAGCACAGGAACTGAATGTAGAACCACAGTACTGTCCCCATCACCACATCTTCAGACAGGACCTCTCCCCATGCAGAGTTGTGCGGGTTTATTCCAAGGGGTAATATTAGGCCATTCCAGCCCCTCTTGTTTTTGTGAGAGCTGGATCACTCTTAGTGTATTTTTTTTCTGGTAAGGAGGTGAAGAAGAAGGGGAAACGGGTGAGCTCCTGCCCAGACGGACAAGTCTTGAAGATTGTGGAAAGAGCTGTTCCACCATCTGGAGAGCATAACTTTAAATAGGTTTAGCAGTGGTTTCAGTTTTGAATAGTACAACATCAGGAGAAGCCTTGCTGACTGAAGGCAGGGGTAGAGCTAGGTCCTTCCACCACACCAGGCTTTGGAGGAACCCATCCTTCCAGGGTGGATTTATCCAACAAGACACTTGAGTCTGTAACCAATGATTTCCTGATGGGATGTCCATCTCTTCTCAGGTGTTGGGACTTGAGTGCTGGCAATTTAAAATGGATTATTCAGGTGCCCATCCTGGCAGCTATCGTGGTGAGTACTGGCCGATTGCAAGGGGTGGGAGGCGGTGCCTTTGGTCAATGCAGGCTCAGTGGGAAGGGTTGAGCCAGGCTGCTCTACTCTAATCACCCTGTTAACACAGCTCCTGCCTTAATAGCGTGGGGTCTCTATACAGCCAATTTAAGGGCCTTATATTTGACCTGCCTGTAAGTTTGATAGCTGCATAGGGCAGAGGGGTTTATGAGCAACTTCAAGTTTTGCTTAGGAGAGAAAAATGACACTAAGAAGACCCTAAAATCATTAATGAAACATTCAAGCCAATATTTCCAGCCCATGTGATACTGGAAACCCTCAGGGGTCATAACACTTTCTCACCAGGCATCTCCAGTGGGAAGAACTGGAATTTGGGTTCCGTAGCTGGACCAAATCTTTTCCCCAGGCATGCTTCAGTGTCATCAGGTTGTTTCAGACTCGTCTTTCTGAACTGATAAAAGTTTGGGATACCTCAAAGGTGGGGATGAAAGTTAAACCACCGCAGCTATGATTGGACATGATGTTAATTACTGATGGAGGATTACTTCAGCCCCCACCCAGGAGCGAGAGGGGACAGAAAGGATATAAGTGACGTTATCCAGATACACGACTGAGCTCTCACAAGCTGGAGAGGTCTTTATAAGATGTGATTATCTGCACAAGGGGAATTCAGTGGGTAGTTACGTGTTTGCTTGAGCAGGATCCTAATTAGCTAGAGAACCTGCTTTCACAGTTTTCGTTAATTACCCTCTTTCCTCCCTCTGTCTTTCTCTATGGTTCTCCATTACTCCATCTTCTGATGGTTAGATGAGTGCACTCAAAAGAGCTTGTCCGATCCTACACATCCTAGTCCCCCTTTACATTCATCCATGAGCAGCTGAGTGGAATCCGTACGAATCTCTCTGTAGCCTTCAGAGGCTTTTGCATCAAGCTCTATATATTTCCTTCTGACTCACAAATCAGGAGGCCTGGAAAGAAAAACAGACCATCTGCATATAAACAGCAGGAAAGTTTCTGAGGTGAATACACTCGTATGTGCAATTAGGTGAGCTGCTTTGGACTCGGGGGGCTTTTTTCTCCATCAGAATTTCCTTTTGGTGGAAATTCTCCACCTGGCTCTAGCAATTAGTTCTGCACCTTGGAAGAAACGAATCACCAAGCCCACATCGTGGTCATTGGAAACGAAATAGTAGGATGGAGAAGAAAGTTCAGATAGTTCAACTAGATGAATGCCAGCAACCCCATTGCATTTAATTTAAAGCCCGATTAGCAGAGGAGAAAGAGCTCAATTGAGGCTCGTCCTTGTAAAAATAATGTTTCTCCATGAGGCTCTGCTGTGCTTGTACCCTGGCTATTTGCAAATGCAGCTATTTATCATGCAAAAATATTCTGTGGGTTGTTTCTGTTTAATTTCTGTGGGTTCATATTGTTCACTTGGCTGCCTTTTCAATTCCCACACTGGCTGGTCATATGTTGCTGGACTAAGTTATGCGTTTTCTGGACGTACTTGCAGAGAATTTGGAGGCCGAGGGGCTTAAAATCTCTCCATTCTGCTGCTACCTTTGATTTTATGCAGTTGTCTGGATTTCTTTTAAAACTTAGCACATGTTTCAGGAAGTCAGAGGAGTTTCCCTCCTGACCGTGATAAGGTTGGACATCTTCCACTTAGCCGACAAATGCAGAACGAGATCCCACTTTTGAGCCTTTGAAGCTAGAAGAACTCATATAAGAAAGAAAGCCTGCTTTTTTTTTTTTCCTTTCAGATTGGTTTCCAATGAAAATGAATTATATGCCCCCAGGCTGTGTGCTTCTCTGCCTGTCGGTCTATCCATCCCTCCCTTATAACTTTTGTGCCAGTCAGTAAATTCCAACCAAATGTAACTAAGGGAATGGGGTTGTACGGATGTTAAATTCCCACAAACCTCATGAAAACAGTCAAATAGATACAGGAGAGAAATTCTACTAATGCCCCTTCAAGGGAAAGGGTGTAGTACAACCTTACCCTCTTTTTAACACAGAGGAAAGCTGTTCAAAATGAACTTGCACCTCGTTAAAGGAGAAGGAATCCAACCACAGAAGACAAAGCCATAGCAAACCAAGCCATGTTCGTTCAGCAGCTCAGGGAACTACTTGTTTTAACAGTGAGGATAATTAACCGTTGGAACGACTTACCAATGGTTGTGGTAGGATCTCCGTCATGGAAACACTGAAACCCAGATCTGCTATAGCTCAAACAAAAATGAATACAAGGAGGTCTTATGGACTGCGTTTTGCAGGAGATCAAACTAGAGGTTCACAATGGTCCCTTCTCGCGTAAAACTACGAGCCTGTGTGCGGTATGGTAATTTGTTTCCTTGAAATGCTGCTATACTGGCATCTGAGAAGTCAAATGACTGCTGCAAGCCTCCAGAGAAACCCGTAGGTACCAGCGTTAGCCCAGCAACATGGATCTGCCCAGTGCAGACAGTCACACAATGGTTCTGCTTGTGGCCTTGCCATAGTCCCAAGAACAGGTTTGTCCGGGGCAGCAGCAGGTGTAATCCCAGCCCCAGTAAAACCAATCTCTGAAGAGCTCCAAAAACCTGACAATTCCTCAAACATCCCCCCATTTTTCATCTCTGTTAAGTGGCAGTGTACCCATGAGATGTTGCCATTACCTTTTGCTGCATGGGTCACCATAAGCATGTTCCTGTAGGATTAGATTGGCTCAGTTGAGCAGCTGGCCACAAGACAGGTTCATAGATGCGGCTGCCTGCATAGGAAGCAGATATTACTTCCTTGCTGTCCTTATCTGGCCCATACTAAACATTCCTCCAGAGGGAAAGTTAGCAGTAGACGTACAACAGAAGTTCTACGTTCTTGATCTGTCATCTCTAGTTAGGTCTACTCTGTGTCTTCGTCATGTGCAGTTTGCTTGCTCTTCTTTCCTTTTGCACATGGAAATATGGAAAGGCATCCTACTAATGTTTCTCTTAGCCTGAGGAGATCTTAATCTTGGGTGGGCTGTGAGAGACAAATACTACCTAATTTCACTCTGCTCCCTAGACCTTGAACTAAGTTTGAGAGGTTTATGAGGCCATGAAAATGACCCATACCGCTGTATGGAGTTTTAAAAAAAGATGATGTGAAAAATACTGAGGGTTGTCTGTAGTCCGTACCTCAAAATGCCTGGTAAGCACCGCCTTATATACTGATATCATACCCAGTTATCAGGTGTCTGCTGGGCTGGCTAGCTCAGATGTACATGTTTCCATATGAGATGCCCACACTTTGTCAGAGAAAGCCATTCCCTTCTCTCTCTCGACCATTCAGGTTAAACACAGCTGACCAGATCCCACCAAACATTGGATCTTTCCTGGGGAGCTCATCCCTTCTACAGGACAAGCTCTCCCAGGAGGAGCTTCATACACAGCATGATCAGGTCACTGCCACAGCCCCTTGGCTCATCTTGGGGAAAGCATTGACTAAACAACACTGTCATCGTCTGGATCTTTTTTAACAGTTATCCTTTCTTTGTTGTTTTTTTTTCCCCACCTCTTCCAGGTAAATTTTATTCTTTTTATCAATATTATCAGAGTCCTAGCAACCAAGCTACGAGAGACAAATGCAGGGAGGTGTGACTCAAGACAACAGTACAGGTGAGTCACATACCCTCTCCACTTTCTGGGAGATGTCAAAGTCCTTGTTTCACCCCCTTGACTACAGAGGGAGCCCAGGGTGACTAGTTGATGGTGTCTACACCATAGACACCTAAAATAAGGTGAGAAGAACGCCGTCTTCCAAGTCTGGTAATGCAGAATGAATCAACAGCAGTTTAAACATCTCCTAAACCTTTCAAATCCAACCTGGGGGACCTGCCTCATAGGTTAAAGAGAGGAATTCAGTCTCTTCAGCCAGTTTGGAAGTGACTGTGCTGGCCTTGAACCAAGAGCACAAAAATAAAAGCATTGCTTATGCTGTTGAAGCCCCTAAAACTTGTACCAATTTATTTATTTCTATTTATTTCCCTCTTGTGCTTTGTAAAACTTGGTCTATTTGTTAAATCTGCCCTTCAGCGGGTGTTTCAGTGCTTTTGCTGAAATGAAAAAAGATTCCTGACTCTTTGCTGGAAATCTGATGTTTCCATGTTTGTTTTGTTTTCCTTTGTTCTGCCAGCTCTTCTCTCTTGATAATTTAGTGTATTTGTAGCATAGTCAAAACTGGACAGAAAAAGCAGATTGCTGAGGCACCTCAGCTGCTTGAGAGCTCCTGAGGCTTCTCATAATCTCCTGAGCTGGACTGACCAGCATGACACATGCAGAGGGGGGAGAGCAGAATGATTCGGGCTGCAAACCGTGAGCTCATTGCTACCATCTCACTCTCCAAACACAAGACGTTTCATTTGAAGCAGGAATGAGATTTGGCAGGAAAACACCTCTCCATTTTTCTTTGCTGCCCTGTCAGGGCTCTGATTTATCTATTTGTTTATTTCTCCCCGGCTGAAGCTTGCTATTAATTATGGTTTGGATGGGGCCTTCTCCTTTTAATGTGTTAAATTCCCTCAGTGGTTTCCAGTTGCTGGACAGAGGAGGTACCAGGTCTTTCTGGTAGTGATGTCTGCCCTTCTCGATAATTGCCTGAACTTGGTGACTTGCTGTAACTCTTGGCAGAAGGTTTAATCCTTCAATTAGCATCACTTCCAGGCAAGGCTGGTTCCCTCGGGAGGAAACCCAGCCAAGTACTTGGGGTTGTATTGTACCTCCCCCCAGTCCCCAGCATAGGTCCTATTCTGAGATGGCATTGCTTCTTTAAAAAGGGGCTTTCCAAGTGGTGCTGCAGTCCAAAGCACCTCGTAAGCGTGTCCACCTCCTGCTTACCCCATAGTGCACCGTCCTCTTCCCCTTGGTACCTAGAGTAATTCTGCTCCTACGTGCACTTTCCTCTCCACCTCCTCTCATTGCACAGGAGGCACTAACCCAGGGTGGACCTTCGTGTCTTGCCCCAATAAGCAGGCAGAATCGCAGAATCACAGAATGGTGGTGAGGTTGGAAGGGACCTCTGGAGGTCATCTGGTCCAACCCTGCCTGCTCAAGCAGCGTCAGCTACTTTAGGTTGTATAGGACTGTGTGCAGTCATTGTCATCTGAAGCAGAAGCATCCTTTAGGGACAAGGGGATTTAGCGCTAGTCAGAGGCTGGGGGCTGGAAGCAGCAGGACACGTTTCTTTTCAGTCACCCTTCCACCCTCTTCCCATGAACCTGACCCAAAGCTGGGGATGGTCTGAGGATGGAAAAGATGCCTTAGTGTCTTCGTCTCCAGCACCTACAGCGGTACCACATGGGGACATGCATGTGGAGAGGGTTAGACTAGCACATCAAGACACGCTGGAGGATGGACTGGGTTGTGTCACATGCCATAAGAGAAGCACCAGTTTGAAACTGCAGGCGGACACAGTGCCTGTGTAAATGTAAGATATCCAAGCCCAGCCAAGGGGACATGTGAGCAAGAACGAAATTCCACACGACTTCTGCCCCAGGTATGAGGTGGATGAGCTTGGCTGGGAGGTTGACTCCATCCACTGATTTCTTCTGTGTCTTTCTCTTTCCTCATTGCTACAGGAAGCTGCTGAAATCTACCCTTGTCCTTATGCCTCTGTTCGGCGTTCACTATATTGTTTTCATGGCTATGCCATACACAGACGTGTCAGGGATTCTTTGGCAAGTTCAAATGCACTATGAAATGCTGTTCAACTCTTTCCAGGTATTGTAACTGTTAAGCTGTGGGGGCAAATGATGAGAATTTCAATGGGGAGGGGAGGGAAATGAGAGCGCAAGGTTGCCTTTGGAAGCAGGGCTGTTTTTACAATACACCAGGTTTCATTCACAAGGTGATCTGACAGTATTTTAGCATCAAGTATGTTTTATATTTGCAAAAACCAACATATAAAGGCTCAGTGTGTCCAACAAAAAAATGTTCCTGTTGAAAGATAACTTGCCCCACTAAATAAATCCCTTTAGATCCAGGTTAGACATAGGCTGGTAGAAATCCACAGAGACACGTTGTTTCACATTAGCTTCCAATTTGCTTGTCCTAAGTTGTCTTTCAGTCCTGTGAAAGGATTCCTCAGTTCTAGGTTTGGGCAAAAGGCAGGTTCAGTTACAGGACTGGTCCTATATAAGACACAGCAGCAAGAATCTACAACTCTCTACAAGCAGAGCAGTGTTTGGTAGTCACTGCACACCCTTCCCTGAGAGATTAACTTTTGGCTCGCACGCTACTACCCATCGTCATGGTTGACCAACGTGGATGATGAAAGGTGGACAGTGGGTCTGGCCAGATGACAGTTTAGAGAAGCTGTAAGGGAGGTGGGGACCAAGCTTGCATTCACATGCTTCCACAATTCCTGCTGGGTGCAGATGGGATAAAATAGTGGGTGACCTCAGCAAGACCTGGGTAAACTATTGACCAACGGAAAGATGTGGATGGTTTGCTCACATCTGAATTGGACTCGATGATCTGAAAGGTCTTTTCCAACCAAATGATTCTAATGATTCCTACGAATTCTTTTGCTGATCGCACTCAGCCAGTTCTGCTCCACGCATGGGCTGCTCCACTTGCAGCCAGAGCTGGAAAAATCCCATCAGGGTTATCTTCCACCCTCCCGTCCTGCAGCAGGATCAACTATGTGTAAAACACTGGAAATGTTTATCCAATATGCACATAAGGTGGGGGAGACCCCACCACCTTCCCAGGCACCCATCACCATCCCAGAAACTTTGCAAAAGATCTGGGGGTGCAAATAGACCTGTTAGCAACACCATGACCCAGAGGGCTTATATAGCCTACTTTGTCAATAGTCTGCAGGGAGATGGCTGTGGTTTTGTCTCTCGGACGCTACAGAACAATGCAAGGTTTCTTACGCGTATTGTGTACAGCATATTCTGAATGTCATTGATTTCAGAGGGACACGGGGACGCTGGGCAGCACCGTCAGGGAAGAGATACACAGATGTAGCAAGAATAACATTCATATGTTGTTTCTTCTTCCTTCTAGGGATTTTTTGTTGCCATCATATACTGTTTTTGCAATGGAGAGGTAAGTCACCAGCTTCTTCATTATTTCCCTCCTTCGTTAGGTTAGTTCCGCACACAGATGGTAACGCAGATGCACATCAGCATATCCCACGACCCTGTTTTGCACTCAGTGAAAGATCTATCAGTCCACATAGAAAGTTCATACCCTCGGTTTTGGTCAAGTAAGATATCCAGGTCAATATGTCACTAATAAATGAGCTACTGGAAGTAGCTAATGGAGGAAAAAAAAATGTGTTTTGTTCTTTTCCCAGCACAAGGGCTGTTTAGTGCTGCTTAATTTCAGATCTGTGGCAGGGAGAAAGTGGATTAATAGAGTAGCTGCCTAACCAGCAAGCTCTTTTGGTTGTCCAGACTTTTTTGACCTTTTTTTCTATTTCCAGAGTGATATGCTTTACTGTCTTTGTTTCCATTAATTCCCTCTATGGCTGAAAACTAAGAAACTAGATGGTCAGTGGATGCACACTGGGAAAGAACAGAGCTACTTTCATGGTGCAGCATAAGGCTGGGTTGGCCTAAGTTTTTGGACTTTAAGTGAAAACGCAACTACAAATATGCTGCTTATGTTCTACAGCACAAAACCAAGATGAAATCCATACCATAAGGGGACTTGATCTCATCCTAACTTTAGCCATCTAAAAGTGGGAGACTCAGTCTAAAGTAGTTAGCTAGCTCCTTTCTAGAGGAAATTTCTAGAGACTCAGGCACCTCCAAAGGTGGTTCATCCCACTTATACTTGATGCTCATGGTACATTGAGATGACTCATTCCTGGGTGTGCTGCTCAGTCTCCCTTAACCCTGGGAGAGAGTTAACCCATATTTTCAGTTAGACATTTTCAGGCATTCAAGCTTCTCAATGTCAAGTATTTCATTTGGAAAGGGCAGATTTTACGTGAATTTACTGTTTCTTCCAACTTCACACTCCAAAGAGTTGCTCACCCATTCTGTCTGTGGATACTACCTCATTCTGATGACTCTCTGCCCCCCTCTCCTCCCACTCATGCTTTTTTTCCCCCCTTGTCTCTCAGGTCCAAGCAGAAATAAAGAAGTCATGGAGCAGGTGGACATTAGCACTTGACTTTAAAAGGAAAGCACGAAGTGGGAGCACAACCTACAGTTATGGACCAATGGTTTCCCACACCAGCATCACAAATGTAGCCACAAGAGGGGCACTTGCCCTCCATCTCAATACGAGACTTATACCAGGGACCCTCAACGGACACAGGAATTTGCCAGGTTATGTAAAAAATGGCTCTATTTCTGAAAACTCCATGCCTTCTTCTGGACCAGAGCAGTACAACAAAGATGAGGAGTACCTGAATGGCTCTGGGCTTTATGATGGAGACAAACCCACAGTACTTGTTGAAGAAGAAAGAGAGACAGTGATGTAAACAGAGGAGGAGAAAAAAGAAGCAAAAGGATGAAAAAGGTTCCTGGAGAGCATTTAGTGGGCATAAGAATATCAGGCCACGCATCGGATGCCGAGGGTTTCCATACAGTTTCTCTGTTCTGTGGAACGAGAGGTTAAGTTATATGGGAAAAAAAAGTGAGCCACCAACGTGGCCAGCTGTTGATCACATACATATACTCAGTGATCTAAGTCTCCCTGCTGTTAACGGAGGCAGGGCTATCCAGACCTGCGGGCCTTGCTACCTGTTGAACAACAGAGATACTGAGAGTTCGCGAGGGAGGGTTGCAAAGCAGCACGTGGTCCTTGGACCTCTTGGAGAGTGTGGGCATCCAAGGAGGACGGAAGTCTCACCCAGTAAAGCAAGAGTCTTGCGGGGAGTGTACAGTGCCATCTTCTTGTGAGGGTACAAGCCACCCTGGGCATCAGCGTCTTCAGTTTGGTTTGCTCTTTCCCTGTCAAGTCTGCCTGGTAACACACACAACACTGATCAAGACCCCTTGGGGGGTCATAGCTGCCCGGTTTTGCAGACAAGCGCTCAACACGGACAGCTCGGTACAACCGGTTGCATGTTCTTCCCTTGGGCAACCTCACTCCTTAGCAAAATGTTCCTCTGGGGTGGGCAGGGTTAGCAGCTCATGGTTGCTGGATGCAGGCAGAAAACTCTATTCTCCTTTCGCTGACCTGAGTCCCAGTAGCAAGCCAGAAACCAGTGCAATTTTAGGATGGAAAATGTGGTTATCAGAATGTGCGACATGTTTGTTCTTCCAGATGCAGCAGTGGAGAGGGGCCCACTAAGTGGGTTGAGGCAGGGCAGGGGATTTGCAGATCTTGGGTATGTGTGCGGGTGCGTGTGTGTGGCTAAAATCAGTTCAGAGGGTAGCTAAGTCAGCCCTCCCTTTTTGTGGATGCTCATGGAAACAGGCTTCAGTCATTTTTTTAAAACCTTTAAATTGCTTCTCATTCTCCTCTCCGAATTTCCTGCCTGTTACTCATCCAAACCCTCATGAGGAGAAAGACTCCTCCATCAACAGTCTGTGCTATCACCTAGAAGCCCAAGCTGCTGGATACAGCCAGACAAACCTACCTTCATGAGATCCAAAGGCAAAATTTGCTGGATAAAAGCCCAGGGATTGCTTGCGGATGGTCTCCTTCTGAACATCTGAACTTTGCTATTCTCTGTGGTTTGGTCACACACACACATATGCACAGCGGGTCAGACTCTTAGCTGGTGTAAACAAGAGTAACTTCAACCAAAGTCATTGAGTTTGCCTAGAGATTCTCGGATGAGGGAATGGTATTGCGCTGCCTCTGAAGAGAAGAGCACAAGGAAATGTCTCCTTCCTCCAGGAGAGAGAGACCAGGGAGTTTTTGTCACTGTGCAGAGTTTCCCTTGCTGGTGGTTTTTGCAAGGTGTGCCAAAAGGTCGTTTTGTGACACACCTCACGTCTTCAGCAGCGACAAAGAGGTATGATCTTTGTTGGCCAACAGTAGACTGTTCTGGGGTCTTTTCACACCAGCTGAGCATCCAGTGAAGGGTCTCTGCCAGTTTCCAAGCATGATTCAGAATTGCCCAGAAGTGGGAAATTTAGGAACAGTGACCAAACTTCCTATTGCAGCACGGGCTTCCCCAGAGGAAGGACTCTGGCTGAGCCAGCCTGGACTCTCTCTTCAGCCCCTGTCATAACATCACTATTCCCTTGCTGCAGTCTAGGAGTCAGCTCCTCATGGTGCTTTTTTTTCTTATTTCTTTTTTTCCTTCTTGGCAAGTCTCTAGTACCTGAAGCATTTTGACCTCACCTGGCTGTTACTCAAATGGAATAGGAAAGACGTATTGGGCAAGTTTGCAGAAGTCCTTTAGGGTGCAGGTGAGGCCAATGGGATAACCTACTCTCTATCCTGATCCTTTAGATACAGCTGCTGGGTCCCATCAACCAGCACTTCTGAGATTAATCCAGTCACTGCAATCAGATGGTCTTCTGAGGGCAAATTAAGGACTAACTTCCCCAAAACTCTGAAGGAGGTCAGGAAGAGCGGTTGGGATATTGACTCTGTGTCCCACATCATCTTTAAACAACCTCTCAGGTTAGGACCTGATCCAAACCCCAGTGAAGTCAAGAGAAAAACCTCCTCCCCTAGTCATCTCTGAGTTTTGCACTCAGACCTGGCAGGAGACGTGGTGGCTGAGAGGCAGTCCTCTGTCAGGCACTGAAGCACCTCTCCACCAGTTGCAGACACACGTGAGCAGGTCTTTAAAAGCCAGTATTTATTTGTGGTGTTCTTTTTTTGTTTTGTTTTGTGTCATTAGAATAAGTCAAAACTCATCATAACCATTTACCACCAAATGGCAGCTATTGAAATGTCAGGTTTTCAAAGAATAACCTTTTTTCATGCTCTCTTATTGTTGTTGTTGTCGTCATTCATGTAACAACACTAACAATAGTATTACAGAGGCGTTAAGTAATCTTGCAAGAGAAGTCAACTCTAGTGAAAGTCTGGCATGGAGACCTAACCAGCCCTGCAGAAACCTGCATCAGCCCAGCCACACTCACTGCTCGCCTTCTCCTCGCAGATGCTGGTATGGCTTCTGGAGGCAATCAAAGGGGGCAGGAGTTATTAACAGTTGGCTGTCAGAGTGTGTACAGCTGTGTTATTTAGCATCCCATGTGGCTGAACCACCAATGAGAGAGAAGAACGCTGGATATGCCGGCTCTGGCTTTCCACCCTTTCAGAAGTGCGTTGTGCTTAAATCCTGCCAAGTAGATGCAATGACCCTCCTGATTTTCTCACTCAATGAAGTTTCTTAGTATCATTTCACTGCTGGAACAAAGAAAAAAAAAAAAAGACCAAAAAACCCCCACCAGTGACTCACTATTTTCTTGTGTTTGTTACTGAGAAGTCAAGATTAGTAACATGTTTGGCAATTGCTTAGCAAAATTCAAGGAATTAGCAAAAGCCATAAAATTATTTGTAAACAAATACAACACCCCTCATAAATGCATCATCCCTGCGTTACTTCAAATAAATGTCCAAAACCTGTTGTTAAACATGGATAAAAATTACATGCACAGGGGGTGTACAGGGGAAGAAATCTTTTCTTAATCCTTTCAGTTACAAATCATCCATAATAGATTTTTGTTTCTGGGTGATCACGTGCACGAACAATATTCATGCAAAACTTGGGAAAATGCTGGTAGCACAACAGGGGAATAACTCTGCCATTAAGGCACAGCAGACTGTATGTTTGTCAAAGCCTGTTCCTATCGTTCCTGGGCTGATCACAAACTCTTCATTGAGCGTATAGGCCATGACCTCTTAGCTAGAGTTCCAAAGACATCCTCTACTGATTGTAGTAAGGAAGGGATCAGACCCGTGATGTCTAGAAACAGAGAAGGAACCACGATGTGCGGTTGCGATTTGCCCTGGAGGGGCAAGCAGAGTGGTCCTGCTGGCGCTTAGCCAAAGCCTCCAGCTTCAGAGTGGGGTCACCTTTGCTTTCTCTATCACCAGGAGATGCAGGAATTTCTCAAGGACGGTTTATCCCCATCCAAAGGGCTGAGTCCACCTGGGGTGACAGTTCCTCTCCTGTCTGATTTACCAGTGCAAACATAGCCCCGAAGGCCACAAAAACAGACAAGCGGGGAGGTGAGGATGCATTTGTCTGTGATTCACCTAGTGACCACTGCAAACCCTGCGGGCAGGACAGGGTTGGTGCCCATCCTGCCTCAGGTCCAACATGGGATGGTGGAGCAGAGAGAGCAGATTGCTTTGGAGTCGGTGTGCAGCAAACACACGGGCAGAGACTTTCTCAAGTTCACTTCTGCCAGGAGGCAAAGGTCCAAAGGAGCTGGTTGCCTGTATTTTTCCAGTTTTCCCTCCTCCATGGTGTCAGCTTTGTGCCTCTTTTCTCCCCATCCTTTAAAGCAGCTGGCAACACTCAGGAGTCCTGTAGACACTTTTGCTTCTCTAAGCCTGCTGGGCTGGCACAGGCCAAGCTGTGTACTGCAATATCATAGGATCCCAGAAGGGTTTGGGTGGGAAGGGCCCTTCAGAGGCCATCCAGTCCAACCCCCTGCAGTGAGCAGGGACATCTTTAACCACATCAGGTTGCTCAGAGCCCCGTCCAACCTCACCTGGAATGTTTCCAGGGATGGGGCCTCCACCACCTCTCTGGGCAACCTGTGCCAGTGCTTCACCACCCTCAGTGTAAAACATTTCTTCCTTCTATCCAGCCTAAATCTCCCCTCCTTTAGTTTAAAACCATCCCCCCTTGTCCTGTCACCACAGGCCTTGCTAAAAAGCCTGTCCCCATCTTTCCTCTAGGCCCCCTTGAAGCACTGCAAGGCCGCACTAAGGTCTCCCCGGGGCCTTCTCTTCTCCAGGCTGAACAGCCCCAACTCTCTCAGCCTGGCCTCGTAGCAGAGGGGCTCCAGCCCTCGGAGCATTTTTGTGGCCTCCTCTGGACCCGCTCCAACAGCTCCATGTCCTCCTTGTGCTGAGGGCTCCAGAGCTGGACGCAGGGCTCCAGGTGAGGTCTCACCAGAGTAGAGCAGAGGGGCAGAATTCTCTCCCTCGACCTGCTGGCCACAGCTGACTGGCTCACATGGGGAGGAATCTCCTTGCCCAACTTTTGGATGGGTGTCCTCTTCTCCAGTGCCACAGAGACGCTGGTTTTGGGCAGGGAATTTCACCCCCTGACAGGTCCATCTCATGGTACCAGCCCAGCACCTCTTCTATTCCCATCCACAGCAGCACAGTCTACTTCTCATGAGTCCTTCCTACTTGATCTACCTCTTTTCTGGATGGACACAGAGCTAAGTGTTCCTCAGCCTTGTGTTTCTTAAGGATGACTTTTGGCAGCAGCCTTGTCATTTCTGCTTTGCCTGGATATGTGCAGACGAGTGTTTTTACACCTTCTACATGCTGCTTGGTCTTGGTTCAGATGAGATCATGTCTTGTCCTACTCCTCACCATTCCTCAACTCTGCTTCTTCTTGTCTGATACATATTAGAGCCAAATCAGTTCACAAAGAACTCCCAAAATTGAACTTTTCAGCCAGGGATTGGCTTCATTTAACTGTTTATGGGCAATTGGCTGAAAATCACAGAACATCCACAGTGCTGATAAGAATTTTCCATTTTTTAAACTGTGAAAATACATTAAGAGGGAAGATCTCAAAATTTTATTCCTGTTCATTGTTTTGACAAACTCAATGGCTGGCTTCAAAGTTTTTAAATTTCAGGTTCTGGTGTTTCAGAAAGTTAAGAAACCTCATTTATAGGTCAGGTTCTCTTGTTTTTTCACTGGCTGATTTTTCTGCACACTTTCCAAAGCGGAATTACTGAAAATGAGGAGAGTGATCAGTATATCCCTTAACTCACCTGAATCTCTCACTATGGTCAATGACTCTTTCACCTGAAATAGGACTGCATGAAATGAGAGAAAGCACTTTAAGAGTTGACCTTTAAAGGGAGAGGTTGTATGAACCTGTGAAGTCTTTTAATGTGCAACGTCGCTTCTTATTGGTTTATGTGCTTTATTTCCACCTGTTGGTGCCCATGAATTTGCTGAAAACCAATCTGTGCCTTGTCATGGAAAGTTATGCAGCAGTAATGTGGTTCACATCCTCTCTTTCGGGCCTTATCTGAATTTTATGACATTTTAGCTGAAAAGGGAAGCAAAAGGAGAAAAAAAGTCTGGGGCAGCGTTTTCCAAACTTGGGGGTAACGGCTCCTCAACTGTATAGCCTATGTCACAAATTGGCATTGCACTGATGGCTGCAAGGTGTAAACTGTCCAGCTGGTGAGGAAGCTTTGTTATGAGGCCATGGGCAGGTTAAGGTAGGTCTTCACCATGCCACCTCCCTGCTGCCAGCACCTGCTAGGGAAGAGATCATGTTGCACCCTCAGGCAGCTCTAGGAAAATCAGCTTTTTTCAACAAGCTTCATGCTGGAACAGGTTTTGCTGTTTGATTATTTGTTATTATTATTTTTACTGCTATTGCTGATGGGCTGCCACATTCTGCAGAGTAAACAGAGGACATATATGATGTCCCTGGCCAGCTACAGAGCTCTTCAAGCATCCAGTGTGATTCTCCAGACAGAGTAGATTTTATATCCCGTTCCTCTAGGGCGTCTCGAAATGAGAAAAATATTAAATTGTAAAGGAAATGAGTTTGTGAAAGACCCTATAAATAAATTTCCATCATGATTGGCCATGGCTGTCTGGATTTGCCTGGAAAACATAATAGTTCATAAATTGTGTAAGTAAAATAAAGAGCATGTCCATCTCTGAGGATATTCATTGGAAGGCAGTTCTCCTGTTTTTGCCCATGGAAGGGAAAGGTTGAACCTGCTGGACAGCAAATACTGTTGGCCCAAAGGAAGATTTTGTTTTGAGGCAGCAAATGCTGCCATCTGCACAAAAATTATTGGGCTTATCCTGTTCCACACAAACTATTTTTGTGGCCTCTCATAAAATCAAAACTCAAGCTTAGCTCTTAACTAAAGGTGGGAGAGCAAAAGAAAGCAGAGGTGAGTTGTTGTAAAGACACTTAATTAACTGAAAAATATTAAAAAAAAAAATAGCCTGGGAAATGCAGATTGAATTTGCTTTCATTTAGGAAAAAGACAAAAGGGATAAGAAGAACAAAAAACGTAGGTTGGCATTTCTTTTCTTTTTCCCAGTAATGCTCAGCTGGCCAGAAAGTTTGAGCCAGAAATCTGGTCTCCTTGGTGTTTCCATGTCATCCTTGGCCTCTCTGTAGGAAATCTTCTACGGGCTATTGTGAATGAGTTGGGATGGAGAGAGCTGCATGGACACGCGATGCAGAACCCACCTTTGCCTATGACCAGCTACTGGTCATTTAAAGCTGAGCGACATCAGGCAATCTTGTGCTGAAACAGAAATATTTCTAATGTGCTTCATTTAGTGGTTAACCCCAAATTAATTTGCTGTCTATATATCAAACCTTGTAACAGGCAAAGGGTCTCCTAATCAGGGTGCTGCTTTGCTCGGAGCTAATAGACATCTTCACTGGCTGCTCTTTGGTCTGTAGAAGGTTTTGGAGATTTTAGAGCAGGTATCTTCTACTGAGAGTCCAGCAGTTGAAGCTGAGACGTGATTTTTTGGCAGTGCTAGCAGACTCCCATGTGCCTACTTCACCTGTAACATTAGGCTGATGGTGGACCATCAACCATTTTAGACCTTTGAGGCTGCTTGTCCCTAGCAGGTAGAGAAGCCCACAAAAAGGACACCAGCAGGGTGCACACCCCTACCCTCTATATCAATCCCAAATTCAGATCAGTTGGAGTCCTTCTCTACACTTAACTGCTCTTTTCCAAACTGGCCCTACAAAACAACCCGGAAAAACTTATTTAAAGAACTTGGTTAAGCATTTCATTTTCCATTTTAAATGGATGCAAATTCAGGGCGGGGTTTACGGCTAGAAGCCAATCTCAACTCTCAGTTTCAAAACCAGTCCAGAGCATTGGGATGGGAACACGATTTGCTCAGGTCAGCTGCACAGTGCCCTGGTCTCATCATACCCATCACACCGGGTTCAGAGCACAGGTACCCTGGGAGAGGTGGAAGGTCGCTCTGTAAAAACAGTCTTTTGGTGGTGGTGAATTTATAAGAAAAGGGCACAGAGAGCAAGAAAAAGACTCGCTGTCTTTACGCCACACTTAAGAAGAACTATAAACAACAAAATAGTAATTATGAGTTATCTTTTGTTTATTTCATCAGGTTCTGTTGAGTGCTTTGATGGGGTCTGTGCAGTGTCTGGCTTTCTGGCTTCTCCCAAGCAGACAGAGTTCTCTGTGGTGGACAGAATAGCTATAACGAGCGGACGGAGTCAAAGCCAGTCTCTAGGGCAGGACAGTTAGAAACAGACCTGATGTTGATTTTATATTTGTTGGCAGAAGGCAGGAGCTACTCCACTGAAGTTAATTGAGTTAACTCGGTCTAATGCCAAGGCAAAACAGATCTGAACCTAGACCACAGTTCAGGACTCATGTACAATTTGCATAATGGAATTAAAATAAAGCTTCCAACTCTAGCTACAGAAATGCTCTGCTGAGAATTAGAGACCAGGCTCGCTGTTTGGGATTAAATAAAAGGACACCCAAGGCATCAGCTGTCACATAAACCAATCCTGGTTTATCTGTTCCTGTCCTGTTCCCAGCCTGTTCTCCCCACCGCCATACGCTGTGGTCACTTAGCCATGCTCCGCTGTTTCAATTGGTAGGGATTTGTCTTAGCCCCTTTTTTCTTTTCTTTTCTTTTCTATCCTACTTGCATGGGAACTCAGATCCTCCAAGTTTTCATGCTGTCTTCCAGGTTTAAGCAGTATACAAAAGTTCAAGATAATATCAACATTTTGCCAGGACTCGGGAGGCAAGTGGGGAAAAGAATGTCACAGGGGAGCATTAAAAGAAATATTAAATAAGGTTCCTCTGAAACCTTTCCCACGGACCAGGGAAAGGTTTGCAAACCTTGGCACAGCATTTCATCCTCCGACTGAACTCGCTCATGTTTTGCTCATAGAAGATCTCGAGCCATTCAGTATGACCTGCAGAGCTCACACAACGTCTTTCCACTGTCTTCAGAGGGCTTAGGGCTAGAGCTGGTACGCTGCTATTAAATATTATTGTTTAAGTTTAATATTCTGATCTGTTCACGTGGTTTCTGCATCCTTCTCTAGGTTGGTACTTTAGTGCTGCTTCGGGGCACACTTGCAGAATTGTCCCTTGAACTGCCATTGCATCTGTGGCATGTTGTAATTACTGCACCCATCTGGGGCCATCTCCTCTCTGACCGCGTCTCTTGGTGGCATTCGGTACTGACGGGCAGCGATGCTGCTTTGTAAGGGAGCCAGAGGCAGCGTTTGCAAGAACAGAGCGCAACAAGCTTTGTCCTGATTCATAAAGGATTTGCAAAACTCCCGCGGGGCAGGGCAGGGCTGGAAATCAGCTCAGAGCCTGGCAGGGGCCAGGAACAGAAGAAAAAGTTGTGGAAGAGCTGACCCAGAAGATCATAAGTAATTAGGAATTCTTGTAAATCTGGCTTCTTTTCAAGCAGAGCTCCCGACCCAGCACAGATCTGACAGAGGTAGGCTCTGTTGCACAATTGCACTCTCTCCTAAACAAGGGATGTCTTGAGAGAGCAAATGGGGGGCGTGTAACAAAGTCAGTACAAGTTTCTCTTCTTCATCATCCTCACTGGCACTTTTCCCTTCTTTTTTCACCTGAAAAAAAGGGGTGCATTAGAACAACCTCAACATGAGAACCTGGAATTCAGACCCATTTCTCCTGGGTCCCACAGAGTAGCTTCTCCCCACGACGGTAGCAATTGTTTTCCTGGCACGTTAACTAAGGAATTTGATGGGATTTGATTATCTTCCTGAGGCTGAGGGTTAATGATTCTGGGTAGCGATGTGGTGTGCAACAACACATGTGCTGGCGTCAATTTGGGATGAAATCCTGACCCCATGAAAATTGACACCAGAACGTCTGTTGATGTCCATGCAGTGGGTTTCGCCCATAAATTCTGAAGAGGAAAAGGGCAATGATTCAAATCAATTCCCTCCCCTGCTCCCAAAACCTTACTTGCCAGCCATATTTCAGGGTGTCTTTTTGCTTTAGGTCAATAGCACTACAAGACCAGAAAGCAGACCTCAAGAGGTAGAAGACGGTCTGAGTGGCAGTCTTCCCTCCTGAAATGCTTCACGAGTGACAACATTAGGCTTTTGTATTGGTATCAGCTTCTACATGCGGGGATTTAGGATGTGGTAGATATTTGGCTAGAAAGAGGCGTGGGATTAAAATGTTTGAGATGATAGATGGGATTAGTGTGCACTGGGTTTCCAAAATGCCTGAGCCTACATCCTCTGAAATAGGGATGCAATACCCACTTGAAAGACCGCTTAAAGCAAGCTTAAACGAAGGTTGTTCTCCAAACAGGCAGACCTCAGGTACCTAAAACAGAAAACAAAACAATGACTTCACCAGAGAAGCAGCATCTATTTAAACCAGAGCATTACGACAGGCGTGAGCCCTTCTAAATATACAGCTGGGTGCTTCTTGCCAGGCCAAGCTTTTCCCTTTTTATTTTTCTCTAAATTAATCATTCTTCCTTGAGAGCTGCAGGGAAGGACGAACAAGAAGCCATTTGTTGTTAGAGGTGAAATGTTTTAAAGGACAGGTTGTATGAGGTAGAGCTGGTGGGAGAGGAAAGTCAGGTGGTAGCAGAAGAGGAAGGACAGGCATAGCCAAGCACCATCACCCAAACCCATGCCCTCGGCCCGTTCCCGTGTTCAGAAATACTATGTCAATCTCTTGCCATCTGCACGAGCTGGGGCATGCACGAAGAGGTAGACCTGCTGCTAAAACTCATTGCTTTGTCTCAGCAACTTCAAGGTGAGCCAGCCATGGTGGTCTTCAGAAGTGATGGGGTCTGGGAATTAGAAAAAGGACTCAGCCATTCCCAGCAGTCTGCCAGGCTACGCCCGGGGAGTCTCTTTTCAAGATATTGGCTCCTTTGTTCTATTCTGAGCAGGAGGGAAAGGAGCTGGGGTGTGTTCTTCCCCCTCCAACGTGAGCGGTTTCACTGAAGTGGTTTTTAAGACCTTGTTTCACTTCAGAAGAGGGACAAAACTGAAAAACTAAAGGACAAAACTGTGATTTCTTTCTGTGTGTTACGGGGACATTGCCTTGTGTGTGTCGTCAGGCAGGCATTTGGTTTACATTCCTCCACTTCTGCTTTCTGTATGGACCAAAGTAACAAGCGGAAAATGACAAACCACAGGTGTATGTAAAAGGGAATGAAAATAAAAAGAAACCTTTATTGATTCTCATGAAATATTTCTTCCGTGTGTTTTCCTGCCTATAGGACTCGGAGCCTCAAAAATCCTTCAGGGGCACCCTTAGATGGGCATGGGTTAGGTATTCCTCCGGGTTCATGAGGAAGGAGCTCCATGAGCTCCTCCAGTTCATTAAGGATCCAGAAAGATGGGAGTGAGCGATGTCTCTGGAAACCCTTTGGGAAGACCTCACACTGGGTGGCTTAAATACCCACTTAAGCTTGTGGTTTTCAGGAGCAGTAGGAACAAACCTGGTCAGCTCCCATCCATGCTTTTTGCTGGGCGGCAGCTTCTGGAGGCATGCTAATTCAACTGCTGACAACCTTTGCCTTAAGCATGGTTTAGCTCTAAACCATGTATGGTTTACTACTTCTACTTCTTCTAAGTAAGAAAGATGGTTTACTGAAGCTGAAATTTAAGGCTTTTCCTCCCAGAGTTTAGTCATGGCATTTGTTTTGATGCTTTGCACAGGAGGAAGAATTGGGCAAAAGCGCTCCTTGCCCCAGCATTTAGCACATCGCATACACTCTCTGGGCTGTGTACCACCACTCCAGCAGCCGTCACGTTCCAGCAATATTTTCAGGAAAGCCAGCCAATGACTACGGGTGGAAACAGGGAGTAAAAATGTTCTGCTCTTTTAAATGGATAAACTTTGAAGGATTGGCTTGATTTCAAAAAACACTCAGGTCCCAGCAGCAAGGAGAGGGAACGCGGCTGACCAAAGGCAGTTGCACAAAAGCTTGCTCCAGATGGAGGGTCTTGGCCGAGAATGAGATGGGCTACTGTATAGATTGACTGTCTTGATCCCATTCACTGACTTCAATATCAGCATCAGATAACATCCAGGAGAGAGAACAACCACACTGCAGAAGGTGTTCACCCTTACACCGCTCCTCACACTTATCCCTGGGGGATGTCTACAATGCCACCTTGGTGTGATGCAGGAGCAGGTCTGACTCCCATCCCACTCCCATTGTTTTCACACAAGCAAACTTCACTCACAGGTTCTAACCTGAACTCTGGATCTTGCTAGAGATAGGCCGGGTATAGTCCAAATCTTTGCTTTCAGCCAGGCTTTCTTTCACCTGAATGGAGAGGAACAGGACAAAGCACACTGCAGCCCATCCACCTCCAGGTGTCCTGGCCTCAATTCTTCCCAAGCACAGCATGGATGACTTCAGAGCCAATACAAGCTGGTAAATGACCAACCATGCGGATAACAGTTGCTTGGGTGATGCAGTTCATGAAGTCTGAGCCTTCCCCTCATCTCACATTAAGACTGAGTGTTTCCTGCATGGTTTGCATTGACTTTCACTGGAGTAAAAGGGTGCACGGCATCTCTCTGGCCCTGGCCCTAAACCTCAGCTGGAGAATGCAGTAGAAAATTGCAGAACAAAAATAAAGCAGTGGCAAAAGGCAAATTGGACAAATCACCCTCTTCTCTCTCCCTAGTCCCAAAGCACGGTGCCTTCTAGCTCTATTGTTCTAATGGGGTTGCAGCGGCTATTTTGAAGGATGCTCTCATGCCACCTGATACACTCACGGTATCGCTGTCATGAGGGGCGCCTCGTTCCATTCCCAGCTATGCGATGCCTTCATCCAGCATGGCACAAACAATGCAGGGTGGTTCGCTGGAGCACTGCCCTCACAGAGAGAGAAGGCTGTAACCAGGCATAAGCAAATGCTGCTCCTCATGAGTATGAAATATAATCACAGGAAAACCTAACTGGTGGAGACCTTTACAGAATGTCGTCCCCACTGGCTAGACTGCTCAGTATTTTCAAGCACTCTTTGGAACGCATTCCTCCTGCAACCTTTCCCCTCTCATTTAGCCATTCCAAAACTAAATGGTTTCAGAGTCCACAACTAAGCACTCAATTTTTGTTATGCACGAGGCCCAAATTAGTGGTGACTCTCGCTTCACGCGGTCCTACGTGAGATTGGGGTCCTTCTATGCCCTACAAATGAACGGTAGATTAAACCAGCTGATGCCAACTGCGCACACCTTGCATTGCTGGTTCCACAACACCCAGCTGCTTTCTTCCCAGGCATGATCAACCAGAGAAAATGTGACTTTATGCACCACCCCATTCTGGGGTAGCTTGGGTAGCAGGAGAGGTTTAGATTGGATATTAGGAAAAACTTCTTCACGGAGAGGGTTGTCAAGTATTGGAACAGGCTGCCCAGGGAAGTGGTGGAGTCCCCATCCCTGGAGGTATTTAAAAGCCGGGCAGATGAGGTGCTTAGGGACATGGTTTAGTGGTGGACAGGTACGGTTGGACTTGATGATGTTAAAGGTCTTTTCCAACCCAATGATTCTGTGATTCTGTGACTCTATGAAAGGTGGGCTGGGTGCTTTGTGCCTGGAGTCGGGCTGAACCACAAACGTAACCCTCTCCCAGCAAGCACCTAAGTGTATCCCTAGGTACTTAGCCATTCTACTCCCACCCACGCTGCCAGAAGTCTCACTGTTAAGATGGTTTCTCTCCAACTCTTTTCTGCACTTTGAGCCAACAGTTCAGCCCAGCCAGGGGCAGATGAGAGCTAAATGCCCTTAGATGCAAGCTAGGTGAACCTGGGAAGGGAGGTAGTAATGCTGAAACAAAGACAGATAATCCAGATCTATATTGACATAAACACATGTATATTTTTCCCCCATGAGAAACAGAAGTCTCAGTTTGCTGCTGGCTGAGCAATTGGCAGTTCCAAATCTCTGCAGTTCTCTCTCGAAGAACAAAAACTTGCAAAGAATTTTCCATTTCTCCGTGCTCCACTGAATGCCACAAAGATTAACAAGTAATATTAGCTCCGCTGAAGTACCTTCATCTGCCCGTGGAAAATAGAGGACATCTAAGCAGCCAAACTTTGAGCAAGGAAACGAAATTAAATCCAAACTATGTCTGTTTGGAAGAAATACCCCTTTGGAGAAGAGAAGGATTGATATCTGCCAAAGTGCTAACAGCTGGTTTTTATATGCAGTACTGCATAAATTTTCTGTAGGAGGAACACTGGATGCAACGATGGTGAATGATCTGTCTGAAGCAGCAGGTGTATTGCAAACCACATTTCAAGCTGGTTTGTGCGTGCGCGTAGAGAGGGAGGAGGGCTTCATCGAGTGGTAAACTGTGGCCACCTATGCAGTAGGGTGAGAGCCAGCTGGGCTACTCTGTGAGTCTATCATCTGGAGTATATCTATCAGTTCCAGCATCAAAATAGCTCATGTAATACTTGTTGAATGTGCTTTATAGCCTGCTTGGGGGAGAGCGAAGTAGAAAAATGACCATTATAAAACAGGAACCTGTAACTCTGTTTTTCAGAGGCTGCTCATTCCTACCTGATGCACCGTTCCTACTAGTTTGAGAAGGAATTAAATGGAGGGTCCCTTCCAACCTTACATTTCAAGCTTGATTTTGTGAGGTTTCTATCCAAGTCTCCCCCAATATTGCTGCAGTCTTTCCTCTCTCCTGGAGGAATAAGCAATCCTGGAGGACATCTTAGCTCACCAGAAGCTGAACAGACCAGCCCTTATTAACCTTTTTGGAGGAACCGTGGCATCATTCTGGATACAAAGCCAGTCTCTGAAGCAATGAAATCACCAATGGGCTGAATTGCTCCTTTTAGGGGTCGTGAGCTGAAAGGCTCATCTGGCACATGAGATCCCTCACTGTGGGAGAGCCCAGGGGTTAGGCTGTAGCTGGGAAATCTCTCCTACCCAACTGTAGGAATCACTTTTTACCCATGACAGCCCCAGACAAGACAAGCCCAAGCCAATCCTCTGGCCTCTCTCCCACACCATGACCTTGTAGTCTAGATCTGAGTGGTCAACAGTGAATATCAACACTTTCCATCAGGCACTGCGGTCACAGAACAGCAAAGAAACCCTGATACTGAAAACACATGAGATACCAAACAGAAAGGAGGGAGCCATGTCTGAAAGGGAGACAGATCACTGACCAGATGCAAACACAACTCTTCCTCATGGCTTGGTTCCTACCTAACAGTCGATAATTGCAGATACACTGAGAGCTCAGTTAGAAGACAATACCTGCAGAGAAAGTGCTGAAGGAACCTGCAGTGGGACCAAGAAAGATTTCACTCGCATGTGAAGTAAAATTTCTGAACAAGAGAGTCCTGGAAACATTACAGTACCGAGGTGAGATGAAGGGAGCAGGAGAAAGCATGCAGAGGAACTAAGTGAATAAACGACCAGGGTGAGTCCGCTGGAACGAGAAATGTTTTTAGTGAACATGAGCTTCTCCAAAATGTCAAGCATCATTTATTCACTTATGTCTAGGCTTGAGGAACATCTTGTTTAAATCACACACAACGGCATGGCCAGACCCTGCACGCAAGTAAATCAGCATAATGTCACAGAGCTCCAAGGGATGATGTTGATTTACACAGGCATATCACAACCTCAGTTCGTAGGGAGATACTTAGGCTACCAGCCAGGGAAAAGGAAAAGTGTAGGAAAAGAGGGAGAAGATTTAAAGTGGAAAAGGCCTGTGGCATGAAGCAAGGTCCTTGCTGGTGAATGTAATCATGGTAAAACAGGGTGAAGTGAAGTCTCACTGAAACACTTCCCTCCTACTTTTGCTATGGTCAGCACAAGGTCAGCTCCTGAATGCGCTCTGGGGATCTTTATCCCGTTTTGCAACGTGGAAGAGGTGCTCCAAAGCCCTTCTGCTGCCACAAAGGAAGGTTGCAATGGGCCAGATATACCTGGAGGCTAAGCAAGCGAGGGCACTCCCAGGAGGTGCACCTGGGAGCTGGAGCTCAAGGGTATCAGTGAGTTTCGTAGTCCTTGGAAGGGTTTTCCTTTATGTTTGTCCCTCCTCATTTTTCTAGACCTACTTCCTAGAGGTGCAGGTGGATAAGGCATGGTCTGAAATTCCACGACCTCTCGTTTTCGATGTGCACCTTCATAATGATGCTTGAGCTCCTACGGCTTTAGTACTGGGAGAGGCCGGTGCAGGTCTCCCATGCGCTCCTCCACACCGATGGTCTTCACCACATGCTCCACTTTGCTCCCTAACAAAACCCCAGACCTTATCCTCCCTCTCCTGAATGAACGAGGCAAAGGTGGTTGTACAGCTGCCTGCTCTACATGGGGGAGTGTTTGGAGAACAAGCAGCACATTACTTTTTGTACCAATAAACCAGCAGCTGGTATTTCATTATTAAATGATTTTTTTCTTCTTCTTCCAACATCACATAGTGCCATATCCGGATACTGATGCTGTCTGTACTTCCCTGACCTGTATCCCTATTGTAAAACCTCGCTTTCCCAAATGGAGGGTGCTGCTGTTTCTGGTTGCTTACAGAGAAACAATAGTGACTGCCATGAATCGTGCCCTGGAAGTGCAGAAGGGAAATCTGGGAAAGGGGACACCGGACCACAGAATATAGAGGATCTTCAGGGTTGCCGTAGGTGACCCTGGTGTGTAAATTCACTCACAAACGCTGCTTAAAAATTTGCCAGCTTGCCTGTGCTCTTGGTAACTGCTTTGGATCAACAGTCCAGAGTCAAGACTATAAAACATGATCTCCTATTTTGCTTTTGGGAAGAAAAAGATCATATTATGTTTGACTTCAGGTTAGGCTTGAGCCATGTTTAGTTTTTCTCCGCAGCCATGAGGACTGGAAATTTAATTTTGGTTTTGAAAGAAAGCTGGCTTCTCTGGTAACCACAGGACTTTAGGAGTGGAGTCCTGAGAGGGAAATGCCAACTCTTGGGAAACCTGCAGTAAACTCACAAGAACCACCAATGCCATTTGAAGGGGAGCGAGAGTTATTTGGGGGAGTGTCTGGCAAGAAAAAGCTGAAGGAAAAGAAGACACGAATCTAGTCCAGAGGGATCCAGCCAATCCAGCACAATTATTCTTGTTTATTATTGTGCACATTTTTCTGGTCAGCTCCTATCTGCCGGCGTGATGCCACTGAATCCTATTCTGCACAGTGAGGAAAACACGTCTTTGTTGCGTTCTGAATCATTCCCTAGACTGGGAAGTATCTGGGGGTTTTTGGGAATGGGGTCTTAGGTTTCTGCAAAGGAATCAAAAGTTAAACATCTGGAATGCTGCAAAAGGCATGCTGAAAATATATCTTTCCCTCGGTCCCCCAGCTAATTACAGCAATGGTTGGAGGTTTTGCCTTCTCTTGGATTTAGCTCAGTCCTGCCTTGTTCATTCACCTTCCCACCAACATCTTCCCCAATCTTGTTATGGGTTTGGGGTAAAGGCAATTTCATAAATCTTCACGTGCATCTGAGATCTCCCTTGCATTCAGCCTAAAAGTAGAAATCGACCCAAAATTATTCCATGCTGACAAATACCCACTGGGCCTCAGTGGCAGAAAGCTCTACTTTATCTTGAGCGCTTCCCCGAAATTCACTGTCTGGGCCAGGGATGAACCCTGATGGGGGGGTGTCCTGGTTTCAGCTGGGAGAGAGTTACTTTTCTTCCTAGTAGCTAGCATAGTGCTGTGTTTTGGATTTAGTGTAAGAAGAATGCTGATAACACACTGATGTTTTGGTTGTTGCTAAGTAGAGCTTACACCAGTCAAGGACTTTCTTTTTCAGCTTCCCATGCTCTGCCAGGTGCACAGGGAACTGGGAGGGGGAACAGCCAGGATAGTTGATCCAAACTGACCAAGGGGCTATTCCATACCATATGACGTCATGCTCAGTATATAAACTGCGGGGAGTTGGCCGGGGGGAGCAATCGCTGCTCGGGGACTGGCTGGGTGTCGGTCGGCGGGTGGTGAGCGGTTGCATCACTTGTTTTCTTTTCCCTGGGTTTTGTTTGTCTCTCTTGTTCTCCTTTTCATTACAATTACTATTGTTATTATTATTATTACTATTATTATTATTATTATTTTTATTTCAATTATTAAACTGTTCTTATCTCAACCCGTGGGTTTTCTTACTCTTGCCCTTCCGATTCTCTCCCCCATCCCACCGGGGAGGGGGAGGGTGAGCGAGCGGCTGCGTGGTGCTTGGTTGCCGACTGGGGCTAAACCACGACAGGGGGTAAGGTAGAAATGTAGCTGTTCAGGGGGTCCATACTTTGTGACTAAATCGTCCCTTGGCACTATTGGAAATTTTAAGGAGGATAGAGAAACATCACATCCTCTCTCCTGAGCACAAGGCTGGGTGACTTTAAGCAAGCTGCCCCATCAATTTGTCCTGGTCAGCCAGAGGCCATCACATCCCCGCTATGCTTATTTTTTTCCCTGGTGCTTTACACAAGAAGTACTTTGACAGGGAGAAAGGAGCGCCTCTGGGAATTTCAGTGTGACGCCCATGGCTGGTTGTTACGCCAAGTAGGCAGTTCCCTTGGACTCATAAGATAACCAACCAACATGAGGAAAAGAATGATTTGCACATGGGTAATGAGAGTGGAGGGTCTTATTCACTGGGAAAATAAATTGGTTGTTTTATAGGGATGTGAGGCTGAGGTGAGATGGCTTCAGCTTGGAATTTGCTTTTTCTCTCCCCATTCCTCTCCCCTCAAAGTGTCATGATCAGTCCCATGTTCAAAAGACCTGCAGTGGGTCTTGCATGGAGCAGCAGGACTGGGAATATCTGGAAAGACATTCCAACATAAAGAGAAGCCCCTAGGTATAAGCTAGGAACTGCTAAAAATGTCAGAATGACCAAATTCTTGGCCAAGGCTTTTGTGGTAGGCCAGTACACTAAGCCATCTGACGAACACCAGGTCACTCTGTACAGGTTCCCTCCGTGTATCTTCCCCCCTCTACATGCATATATATAAATACATTTGTGCATATGTGTGTGTGTGTATGTATAGAAAAACATGAATATACACACCCCTCCATATATCTTCTTAGACTTTGCATTCCACGTACGCCCATATTGTTGGATTTGGCCTTACTTCCCAATACGAGATATTTGGGTGTGCAGCAGTCCCCACTACTCCATCTCAAACTGGAAACAACAGTCCTCTCCAAGAAGACCCAGGCCCAGACAACCAGGAGGACACGACAGCAGGTTGCATGGTGGCAAGTCTGGAAGAAGCTTATTATAGGTTTGTTACATTCCTGTAGAATAATTTAAGTTGGAAAGGACCTCTGGAGGTCATCTGGTCCAACACCCTGCTCTAAGCAGGGCCAACTTTAACATCAGCTCCAACCTTAAAGTGTGTTCAGGGCCACATTCTCTTGAGTTCTGAGTATCTCCAGGAATAGAAATTCCACAACCTCTGGGCCCCTGTTTCATTTTCTGACCACTGTCACTGTAATTGTTTTTTTATTTTTCTGGTATCTAATCAGAAATTTCTTGCAACTTAAATCGATGGTACCTCATCCTTCTGCTCCCCTTCAGTTTTCAGTCTTTCTCATTCATTTTGACAGGGAACTGTTAAGAATAGGCATTGTCTGTTGAGAGGAGACTACGTGAGAGGCTTTCAGCACACAAGGGCATCAATATCCAGTTCAAATGATTAGAGGGGTCTCACACATAGAGTGGTTAAAATGCTTTTATCGCAATGTTTATTCAGTCTGACTTATTAGGATAGGATGAGTATTACTGTTGTATAATCACCTCCTTCCTCTGTGTCACAGTGAAGATGCAAGAGGAACAGTCTGACACAGAGAAAGAGAGGAAAGCAAGTTCAGGGGAGGAATTATTTAGGGAAAGCTTTAGGTGGGAGACAAGGGGGACAGAGAAGGTACCTCTGCTTTACAATCAGGCTCCCTGCTTTCAGCCATCGGAAAGAGATGCCACCCAAAATGAGTCCCTCAGGGACCCTCCTTGGGTTTCTCACTTGCTCCAGGGCTTTGCCTCTGCGAGCTCAGGTGCCTTGAAGGATCTTGCTAGACTTCTACGGATTTTTTCCTTCATGGAGGGAGTCAGATCTCAGGACGATTGGTGCCTCAGTGTACCGAGGGTATCAGGAACAGAAGAGAGCCCTGGAGACTCAAGTCATTGCTTACTTTTGCACTTGAAGCACACTGTGATTACAAAATCCAGCTTCACTCAGCGTACACCATCCCGTCTCCGGTTCCTCTCATGCAAACACAAACACGAGAACCAGCCAACCTCACAGGGTTAACACTTTTACGTCAGCCAGCTTTTCTGAGTGTTGTCCTTTGAGTAAGGCCATTTCTCCTCATAGGCAAGTTTTTCAGACAGTATCCATCACTTCTTTTGACTCAAACCACACTAACCCTCTCTTGTGGTTGCTCCTGGCCGGCCAAATCCCCTTGTACAGGATGTTACAGCTCATGCTCGTAACTGTACTATCTCTGCCGTTACATGTTCTTATCTAAGTTACGTTGTTATTGGTTTCCTCGCCACTGCTGAGCCTGGTTTTCAGCTCCCTTTGCCTTAACGCTATTGTTTTGCTCTCCGTGCTGTCTATGCTTTTGCCCACAATTCTGCGTGGGATGAGTTTCCAAAAATGCCTCTCATGATGTTGAAACAAAGAGTGTTGTCACTCCAGATATACAGCGCAGACCTCAAAAACGTAATCCCCCCATCTCCACATTGCCTTTGAGAGGCCGAAGAAAGAGTTTGCTGTGCTGACACATGCATTATCACCCCAGATTTACGTTAATGCGCTGCTAAGACGAATGGGGTGAGCTGCCCCTCTCCGCACTTCTGTTGCAAGCCCTCTGCAAATGCTGGCATGGAGCTGGATGAATAATGGGTGTTTTGGTTCAGTGGCCGAGTTGAAAACTACGGAAAAAGGGGAAGGAGGAGGGAGGAAAGAATTCAGCAGGCAAGATAAAAATGCTCTTTGACAATTACTTAATTCCGGACTTTCCATTTTGGGTCAATTTGAGAAATTTTGACACAAAACTCAATATTTCATTTAATCCTGGAGTTATTTAGCCCTGCTGTCGATGCTTCAACTTTGAATTTAAGTCACTTTATAATGGAGCATTCCACTTCTATAAGGCAAAAGCTGAAAAATTTTATTTTTGAATGTCAAAGCTACACAGCAGCTTGTCCTCAACCCCATGTGGTGTGTCTGTGGGTCTAAGACATTGCTGTTCACTCATGCACGGGGTCTTTTTCTGTTCAAGGTGCCTGATACAGTGGGCAGGCTGTCCCACCACCTGCCAGAGCAATATGTTCATAGCATGAACCTGTGGGTGGCTGTTTTGTGACTTGCAAATACAACACGAGCTTGTGTGGGCACGCGATTCCTGCTGAGACAGCGCTGCAGGACTGTGCCAAACCCTGTGCACTCAGCTGGCGCTTTGCAAGACACGCGATGCATACAGAGCTGAGACACAGTAACATGTTCCATGTCTCCTGCACGTGCAAATTATCTCCCAGAAAGTGGTCCACGGCAGCTTAAGATGCAGATGGTGCACTTCATCGCCTGTACAGACCAGACTCATCATCATGACGCATCATCAAGGCCATTCCTGCTTGGACCAGTGCTGAAACTGGCCTTTGGTGGATCCGTGGAGATCCTAACCACTGGGAACTCAACCCTATGGGTCTCATGGGGAGCTCAGGGACTCAGGCTTCCAGTCCTGCTTTGGGTTCAGCTCAAATGGACATTAATTACCCCATTCCTCTAATAGTCCCAGCCCAGGAGGTAGCAGGGATTCAGAAAACCACATTGAAATACAATTCTGCACTTCCCTGTGACTGATCCCGACCTAGCCTCTGTTCTTCATCATGTGACTCCAGTTATCTAATGTCCCATATCCCTATGTGACAACCTCATTGCACAATCCCAAAGAGGCAATACAAATAAAAATAAAATTTTTAAAAAAGAAAGAAAAGCCAAATCTATTCTTTTCCCTCTCCATGAACGTTTTTCTGGTTGGGTGAACACTCTAATAAAAGTTCGCTTGCCTGGATGCCGTTCACCGACTTTGGTGAGCAGTGTAGACTCTGGAGATGGTAGTCAGGAATTTCACATGAATTTGTTCGTTCATAGGCCAAAGTAAGTGGGAAATGCCAGGAAGCTTCCAAAATGTTGTCTGCAGAGGACAGGAAGATTCGGGAGGGGTTTCTTCCACCAGCCACACACATTGCATGGGCACACACTGCAATGCCCTGGGTTCTTGAATACTTTCATACTTTTTACATCCGTTCCTTCCCCTCTCTGTTCGTCCCTCAAGCTTCCTCTTCTTCTACATTCACGTCCCATTTCTTTAGCTTTTAGGTAAATCCCAGATCCCCAACAAAAAAAGCTATCCCAAGATTATTGCCTTCTAGGAAGAGAAATGTCTGGCCACAGAAAAATTAAGTTCTACACCCTCACACATTTCAGCATTCCTTTGAGACAGCACAGCCTGTTTGTTCATTTTTCAGGAGATCTCAAAAGCATTTCTTAAACATTTTAACAGCCAAAAAAAAGCCTCTTTCAATACTAATAGTTAAATTACTTCAGATAAACCAAAATATCCCATGGATTGCTTTTTCCTCTTTCGTCCCTCAACTGCTTTTATTTTACAGTCTCTGTAAAGAGAATTAATATCAAGATGAGGAAATGCACATCTTTCTTCTATTAGTTCAGGAGAACCACTCAGCTCTGGAGCATACGATGCTGCTGAGTGGGAAGGTGAGCCCTGGGGAAGTGGGATTGCTCAGCCCACCGTCCTCAGCACTTTTATATCATTGCAAGGAAAAGTACTTCTGAGGAAACTTGCCTGGATGTGCTTTACAAGCTGTATTCTTCCAACGCAGACAGGCAGCCATGTGGGCTGTGATAAACAGTGTGTCACTCATTGTGCAAGATCGTCAAGAAAAAATAAAGTTGAGAGGCCCAGATGCAAGTTTGTAGGATCTGAACTACCTTCCTAGTGCTGCCACGGCCTCTGTGGGCGACCTCCCAACTCTCGCAGCAGTGAATGAGGCTCCTGAGCAGCCAGGCCTGGGAGAGGCAAGAGGCTAATGGCGCAAGACCCATCTCCAAATTGTTTATCGGGTGCTTAGCAATGGTGAATCCCAATTCTGATAGATGCTGGGAAGTGGAAGAGAAACCAGTCTTAATCTCCTACAGAAAGCAACAAAGCAGGCCTCCGTTTTTTGAAGTTCCTTTGAAATGACCTTTACAGAGTAATGAACTTCATTTACCTCAGAAGGATGAGCTGTTTCTAGTGTGATTCAAAGCTACAACCACGGGGATTACTGCCAAGGCAACTGCATGCATGGGTAATTCAGTAATTCCCTCCACAGCCTGCCTGTGAGCTAAGTCTATGTGAAGACTCTGAATGCCACCGAGGTGCGCAGCGTTGCGGGCTAATGGCATATTTTACGATACCGCTCACCTACTAAAGATGCCAGGTCCAAGCAAAGGAGAAAATTCAACAGGTCTCGGTGTGATGGTAAAAAAAAATAGCAGCTTTATTGAATGCATCCAGCTTGGGTTCAGGGCTTAATGAAAGTCAGATGAAGATGCCAGCCCTTTCATGTGCTGCTGGCTGGGAGGTTGGCTTCTCAACCAAAATCCTAGGGAGTGTCACAAAAGAGGGGTTTTTTGCAAGATGCAAAAAGCTGCAAGCAACTGCAAGCCCCGTTGGTTTGCAAAAATAATTCGATCAGAAAATAAGGCTTGTGTTTCTTCCAGTCTCTAAACCGACCACAGAGAGTGCACTTAGTTAAAAGCCAGGATGACTCCTAACAGACATTCATTTTTAATGATCTCATAGAGCACTATAAAAAACTGAGAAACAATTTTTATTATTATCATTATTATTACTTTAAGTATGGCGTCAAACTCTCCGTGACTCTAAATCAGTGCAATTCTGGGAACTTCAGCTACAGAATTGACTCACTGATTTTAATAAGACTCAATACTCTTCCAGAAGATTTATGGTCATCAAACCCAATGTAACAGAGTCAGCGCACAGATGACTGTGAAACTGGAAGGACAATGGCATACATGAGGTCAGATTTGAAGACCTCGTTATGCCATCTTGCTTTAGACCCTACAAATCTATGAGAGGCTATTTGGAGGTTCTTATTATAGAAACATAACACTATTTCTTTCTTTATTCTCTGCCCAGACAACTCTTTCACAACAGGTGATAAACAACTGGCCTTCATTATCATTTAATTGCATTACCCTTTGGATCAAATCCAATTATATGAGCATCTTCCTTCTCCAAACATCTCTGATTAGTTTATACCCTCTGAAATTATTCATTTCCTCAACTAACATCCTCTTCCATGGTAAATAGGATCTATTTACATACATCTTCAGCCTCATTAGCCTTGCACAGACCAAAAGGCACTTGTCCACCATCCAGACTTAAGCAGATGCCAAGCGATTGCTCTCTGCAGCAAAGTGGAATGATTTTGTCATCTTTCTCAATGCTTTGTATACCCAAATATCTTTCTAAACATCTCCCTCTGTATACCTCTCTTTGTGCTTTTGCTAATGAGTGCATTTCTCTCTCCTTGCCATGTTTATATCAAGCCTGTTCCATAGGGGAGATTTCCAAAAACCTGGAATTAGTTAAAGACCTAAATCCATATGAAAGCCTATAGAAATTATGGCTTACTTTGCACTGTTGAAATTTCCCCAGAAAAAGTTTTTACTGATGACTTTCCCCCACGTCCTCTTTCTCCTCACATACACCAACCTGCCAGGCTGCTTGCATGAGCACCAACTACTCTAGTTTCCAACAGGACATGCCAGGTTAGCTTAAACAGGTGAATCAAACCCAATCCAAGTTTAGTTTATTATCTCTTCTCAGCCAGCAACTGAACCCTGGAAAATGCCCTGGGTCTATGTGACAGAGGTTAAAGAGTCTTTGTTCCTTTGTCTCATTTCAACTCAACCTCCCTCTAAGCTGGAAGCTGCCTAGGTGCCATCACCAAGCAAACAACTAAAGCTGAGAGACCAGGAGCTAAGTGCGTGCTGTTGGTAGGATTTGTCCAGGGCTGAGGAACCCCAGCAGGACATCCAGGTGTCCATCAGCTGCGCTCTCACTGGATTTTCTCTGAAGGAGGTCACCAGTCTGGCCAGAGACATGACTCTGTTTCTCCCCTGTGGCACATCAGGGTCAGAGGAGCACTACTGAGGGTTGGATCAAGCCCAACGTTCTGGTGGCACCTGAGTGAGTAATTGCCCGTACATTAGTGATGCCCAGCATGGTTTATACACTGCCTGCAAAGCCTTTATTGTCACCCTGGGGCTACCCAACCCCAAGCTCTACATCTGTCATAGCTCCACATTCATTTACAAATGCCTTCCTCTCTCCTGGCTGCAACCATCACCAGAGGGAAAGGCCTTTTCTTGCAGAAGTCCCACTTCTGCCTTGTCTCTCTAAGTGCCAACTGGGGAGGTAGGAAATCCTCCCATAGCCTCCAGCCTTGAGCTGTAAAACAAGCACACACTGCTCATTTTCTAAAGAAGCTCAGATTCAAAGCCCTGCAAGGAAAGTTCAGTGGACACCACGGCTGCACATGGAGCAACCTGTGCCCTGGGGTGCACAAGCATTGGAGACGCCAGAGACTCCTGGGGTAGTGTTGAAGGCCTGTGGAAGGAGTCAAACCTAATGCAGACCCGGCCGTATTACCCCAGGGGAACTATGCCCAGAACAGCGTCTTTGCATGGTCCAGGACAGTGCTAGCTGGCCTGGGCCAAAACCACGCCAGATCATGCCAATATTTGCATAATATAGATGACGGTACAACAGTGCTCAGGACCCTGTTCCAGCTTTGTTTCACCAGCATTAAATGCAGCCAAATCATCCAGGAGTTTGATTTGGTCTGTGTTGACCAAAGCAGCAGGGAAGGAATCACGACATCTTCCCTTGTGTAACTTGCAGCCGCTCTTTAAGGCAATAAGTCTGACATCCACGGCAAAGCACTCTGCAAACAGCTAATGGAAAGTGCTACGGAAGAGCAGAATAGCTTAAGGACTCATGCAGGAAGCTTAATAACATCTCAGCTTATCACAGCCAGGAACAACTCTCTTCTTTTTCCCCAAAGGGGGAAATTCTAATGCTCGCTCATGATAAAACGTATCTTGGCCAAAAAAAAGGAGGAGGATTAATTACATGAGTCTGTGTAGCTGGGGAGTTTTCAGATAAAGAACAGAGAAAAATATTCAGCGCAAATGAAGAGCCAGTTAATGGCTAATTTGTTTGTACCATTTAGCAAGCCCTGCTGAGCACCTGGGGGATGCTCTTGCAAGGGAAGCCAGGGACCAGTTCTCATACAAGTAAGAAGATTAACTTTCCTTTGTCTAAACCTCATGCATTTTGCATTACTCCGCAGGAGGAGAGATCACAGGTTCATGTCCTGAACTTCACCTTGCCTGACAGAACGTCTTCGTCCGTCAGGAGGCAAAGGAAAAGAGGTCTGTTTGTTAAGTACGGTCAGTCTCCCACCGAGATCCTGGGATTCATCCTGGGGTTGAATTCTCCCCTGCACACAGAGCCAGACAGGAAGAAGTCATCCTACCTTCCTTACAGCCAGGGGGGAGGTCTCAGGCACATCTGTCGTCTCCATCCCTCTCCATCACATCTCCATTAGCATATCATATATGTCAATCTTCTTATATCTACCAGCTCCAACACAGCCCTTCTTCCTGAGCCCATCTGTTCTCCACATACTCTTTGTTCTTCAAGGCATGAAAGTGCTATCTTTGAATTGAATAATTGTTCTTTTGGTGTTGTGCTGAAGCCCCAGGCATAGTCTGGATCCTTCACGTTCTCCCACACATGCTGCACTAGACGCTGTATGAACCCAGAGAAGAACACCACCGCTTCGCCCAGAGATGCTGAGCTCCAACAGCCTAACGCACTGGTGACAGTACCATGACTGTAAATAGGAACATGGGTATTATAACCACCAGCCTCTCATTTTTCCACCCTGTTGATAAGCCCCTACAATAAGGACTCTTGGCTCTTTGCAAATATATATATATATTTCCTCTCCTAGTAAATTACACTTTCCCAGGCCCCTTCCATGGTGACAAATTGCATGAAGCCCCACAGGCACGTTCCTTGTTTAATCAGAAGACTAAGTGGACTCAGACGCTTGGCCTGAGCTCAAGTATAATGCCCGTCAGCAGTCGATGTGCTTCTTTCCTGACAGTCAGCTCTCCCTTCCTGACACGTTGCCAGAGTCTGGTAAAGCAGCAGTGCTTCCTGAAAACATTTGTTACAGCCCCAGCAAGAAGCACCCCAAAGTGACAAGCGTGAGTCGTTAGATGTAAGACCGGCAGCCAGAAATGAATGCCTCTTTCTCAGTGAAAAAGAGCATCGAAACAAAAGAGAATGAATAAAAATGAAAAACAGGGACCTAATGTACTCACCGAGTAATTACAGCAACAAAAGCATGCACCAAGCTGAGAGCTTCCATGGAAGACAAAGCTGAATACCAAGGAAAGCAGATTTCATGCTTATTTGCTGCAGATCTCCATTCTGCTCCATTTCCACGCAGGGAATGTAACCTGCCCAGAACTGCCCACATGAGAAGAAACCACATACAGGCAAGTCTCTTGCATTTCTCCAGAGCCCTGAGAAGCCTTTCAGATGCCCAAAATACGGGCTGGCTGGTTGCATTCTGCAGCCCACCTCCCGCCCAATGTCCACCCGCAGCAGATGGGTACGAGGGCACAAAGATGGAGGGAACTGTGCGGGGACCGTTTGTAATTTCACCTCCAGATTCATCGCCTCACTCCGATTGCCATTTTCACTTGCAAATCTCACCTTCACGGATGAATTTCCGCTGCTTTGATGATGCTGTAAGCATCCACCTGGAGTTATGAGTTCCAATTTGGGAAGCATAGTGTTACTAATCCAGTGAGTATAATCCCTTTCCTTTAAATCCCCCCTGGATTAATAAGCATGGAATGGAAAAAAGATACGAAGGCGAATGGATCTTTCTTTTGGTGTAGTTATAAAACAGAGTTTCTGGCTATTAAATGTTCTACTAGTGCTTCATTTTTCTTTTCTGTCAAAATTCACTGTGCTGTCTTTATTCTAACTTTACAAATGACAGCCTAAAATAACCTCAAAGGTGAAGAAGTTACATTAGTTGCTCTCAGTTCCTGTTTGACACTATTTTGTTATGTTGCTATGCACTGTGAAACACCATATTTCACCCCAAAATTGCTGCCAGCTTTCAAAAAGCTGCCATGTCTCTAAAAGACCCCTCATTATCTGAGCTTCCTACCAGCTCAAGTCAATCAAGCCTTTCGGTTTTTTTGATGCGTATCTCACATCTCAGATTATTCAAGAGAAGTGTCAGCCTTTATTTGAAATCAGTTTAACATTTCAAGAAAACTTCTGCAGCCAAATTGAAATTCACTCAGGATAAGGTGTCCTGCTTGTATGGAAAATAAGCTAGCTGACTTCATCTCAGGAGGAAGCCGTGGTGCTGGAGCGTGTCCACGTGTACCAGGGCACATCATTACCTGATCAATACCTAGTGCTGGAATCTCTGGAGAGCTCCAAGGTGTTCATCTGCTGGGTTTCCCTCTCATCTGGGAACAGTCCATAAGCTGCCCTTGGGGAGAGCCTTTCCACCAGCTTCAACAAGCAGCATGTCCAGCCTTGCCCAGCAGAGCCAGGCTCAGCTGAAAAACTCCAGACGTGTTTTGTGCCATGCAGGGAGCATCCAGGACAACTGTGGGTGAATGTCCCTGCTTTCAGGATCTCCAGCTCCTAGACTTGGAGTGCTAGCTGGGGTGGTGGGAAGAGAAGTGGTGAGAAGCAGGGAGAGAGGAAAGGGCATCCCATAGTGTCCCAGGATACCTGGTTAGCAAAAATACTGCTTTCCCACCAGTTCCCTAAGCATAACAGGAATAATTCAGTTATATGGAATGGGACAGTCTGAGTTGGTTCTTGGAGAGCTGAAGAAAGCAAGTGAGGTTTTGTCAAGGGTACAAAGGAAGACAGAGGCGGTTGATGGGGCTGTGGAGACCATCCTCAGCACAGCAAAGCAGCATGGAAGACAGCACCATGATCAGAGGGAGGGAGCTTCAAGGGACTGAGAGACAATGACCATCAAATCCTCTTGCTCACTGGAACTAGGTACTTTATTCATCCTGCATGAAGGAAGCAGGAGAGCATCAGCTTTTAGGGTGGAGTGAGACACACCCAGCTGAGGACCATGAGAATTAGCCTCGAACATATGACCTTGAAGGGAAATTTGGAAAAAAGTGAAACGTCTGCATTCCTAAGGTGCAAGGGAGCTTGGAAGAAAGGGAGGTGCGGAAATCAATTTGTTAGAGGGAAAACAACGTTAAAAGGTATCACTTGCTCTGATTTTGAAGCAAAGTCTCCGTTTCCATGGCTTTGCAAGAGATCCATGGGTCTGTGCCCCACCGCTCCGTTTCCAGCCCGAGACCTTAATATAAGCTCATCTGATGGCTAAAACAAAGATACTGATGTGACCTGAGATGCTTTGGCTGCCGGTTCAAGTGACACCCTGGATAAACTCCTACAGGCATAGTAATCCAGGAGAGGGCTTTTACGGGTCAGTAGTCTCCTGAACCTTCCGAGCTTCATCCTCCAGAAACTCTGTGTCCCTGCCACGAATTACATCAGCAGTGTCACTTCAGATTTGATGGAACCTCTCTGTGCAAGAAGCTTTCAGCTATAGCAGTACGGCTACATGGTGGAAACGTTGCTCCTGCACAAAAAAAAAAAAAATTACCACCTTATTTTATTAGATTCCAGTTGTATCTTTAGACTCACAGAATCATTAAGGTTGGAAAAGACCTCTAAGATCATCTAGTCCAACCGTCAACCCAACACCACCATGCCTACTAAACCATGTCCCGAAAAAAATGTAGAATAAAAACGTGCCTTGTGAAGTTCAAGGGAACCTGTTTGATGTAACAATCGAGTGGAGGGAAGTTATTGTAGCTTTCCCTGAGGGTGCTGTGTCCAGCCTCAGGCAACTTCACATCGATACCATAAAGTGAAAAGCAACCTGTGTCTTCTCTCCTTCAAGGCTTCGGAATAAGAGAGAAAACTTTGTTCAAAATACGTTGCCATTTCCCCAGTAATCTCTAGTTTCCAGCACTGCCCTTATTGTAATTGCCATGTTTTGTGTACTCGTAGCATTGTTTTGAAATGAGAGTGCTTCTTTTTAATTCCGTTTGTTTATGTTTGCATGTGAATGGAGACTAAGAAAATGCATAAATGTGTTCTAGAAAAGCATGCACATGCAGAAGTTTTTGTGACAGAGAATGGAGACTTTCAGATTAACTAAAAGCAATCCTTCATAGACAATCCTTCCACCATACACTGGTGGAAGAAAAGCTGGACATGAGCCATCAGCGTGCGCTCGCAGCCCAGAAGGCCAACCCTGTCCTGGGCTGCATCCCCAGCAGCGTGGCCAGCAGGTCGAGGGAGGGGATTCTGCCCCTCTGCTCGGCTCTGGTGAGACCTCCCCTGGAGCCCGGCGTCCAGCTCTGGAGCCCTCAGCACAAGGAGGACATGGAGCTGTTGGAGCGGGTCCAGAGGAGGCCACAGAAATGCTCCGAGGGCTGGAGCCCCTCTGCTCCGAGGCCAGGCTGAGAGAGTTGGGGCTGTTCAGCCTGGAGAAGAGAAGGCCCCGGGGAGACCTTAGTGCGGCCTTGCAGTGCTTCAAGGGGGCCTAGAGGAAAGATGGGGACAGGCTTTTTAGCAAGGCCTGTGGTGACAGGACAAGGGGTGATGGGTTTAAACTAAAGGAGGGCAGATTTAGGCTGGATAGAAGGAAGAAATGTTTTACACTGAGGGTGGTGAAGCACTGGCACAGGTTGCCCAGAGAGGTGGTGGAGGCCCCATCCCTGGAAACATTCCAGGTGAGGTTGGACGGGGCTCTGAGCAACCTGGTGTGGTTAAAGATGTCCCTGCTCACTGCAGGGGGTTGGACTGGATGGCCTCTACAGGTCCCTTCCGACCCAAAGCATTCTGTGATAAAATTCTATGATAGAACAGTCTCATTTAAGAATGAGCTCCTTTCTTGCAATTAGTCCCACAAAAAGATTTAAAAAAAAAGAAAACCACGCTTGCATTCACCACTCATTTAACTGGGAGCCTTTTCAAAACGCAAGCTGTTTTGCTGCTATGCATCCTAGAGCTAAGACTCCTGATTATCTGCAATTACGTACAATTACTTGATTAGATGTGAGGCGGACCTAGCCTTTTACTGGAATCACAGCTTTCATGAATCACACGGTTAAAATGAGTATTGCAAGTTAAACAGCATTAATCACTTCAGACTAGATACTCAGAGCAGGAAAAATTGACCGAGTTACCTTGACTTTAGTAAAGCTGCACTGGTTTATACTGGGCTGAGAATCCAGTACCGGTACAATAGCATGATTTAAAATCACTTGATGCATAACAAACCAGAGGCTCTTTGGAATTCTGGGTTTAGCCTTTGCCTCGCTTGAGTTTGCCTCATGGTTTACTATCAGAATAATATAATTAAGATTATTGTATTACCAGATGAAGTCCTCTCTTGCAGTGAGCCGTAATAGCTAAACCATCTGTCTGTGAGTATTAAATGAGCGTGCTGAGTCACAGATCTGCATCTGAGCATCCAGACCGTTATAGAGACATTACAAGATCTCCTTTAACCTTGCCACTGATTTAAGGTTTGTTGTTCTTTAGTCATGGCACTCATAAGACAAAAAAGGCCTTCCCGGAGGCCACAGGGTGATGGGTGTATAAGCAGCACATTTCCATGACCAAACCTCGTCCATCCATTGCTGGAGACATGCCAGGTTGTGGTGGCACCCACTCCAGTTTGGTGTGGTGGCACCCACACAAAGTGCTGTCTCATTTACCCCATGAATTGCACTGCACTTGCTGTCTAAACGTCTCCAGAGAGTAATTCAGGGTGGGAACCTAGCATTCATGTTCTGGTTTGTCTCCTGGAGAGTCCTACCTGTCTGTCCAGGTGCCATTCTGCTGAGAGAGGAGTCCAGTCCGGACTGGAGGAATAAATGGGCATTTCTACAGCCGAGTCATTACCATCTCACCTGCAACTGAAAGGCAGCCACCTCTGGAGGGAGAAAAATACAACTGGTTCAATCATCTACAATCAACTTCACTCAGGGCTTTGGCTGGGGAAGCAAAATGAAGTGACAAGCTGTGAAATACTGACCAAAAATGTAAGAGGAAATTATACTCAGGAGGAAATATAACGCTTGCTTTCAGATGGACTTGCTGGAATAAATGAGCTGGGAGAATTTAGCCTTCTCTGTACCTTGTTTATACTAATGAGGTATTCAAATTCTTTCTGTTTGTGTTTTAGGGGTGTCTTTTTTGAATTCAGTCAGTTTCTGAAGGCCTTTTGCCTTGGGGTTCCTGAGTTCTTTAGCTCTTTGCTAGTGTTCACGGTGAGGATTATATTTATGCCTGTCTTAGTCAAAAGGACTTTTCAATCTCCGACACATTGTTTTCCCAACAGTAGGAAAACGAAGGACCAACCTACAGGGTCCAGTCCCTCCTGTCACAAGCGAAAGCACCCACCATCCTTTCCAAAACTGATTGAGCTCCGTGTGACAAGTGGCCACGATCTGTTCTTGGTTGCTTCTCGCTGAACCTGTTCCAAAACATCCATTTTCTACCTTTTAGAGACCTTCTAATTTCCCCTCTGAATTGATCTGTGCTGAGTTTATCGTCATTTGCCTTTGTTTTGGCGTTGTTCTTGAGCTTAAATTACTCTTCTTTCTCACTGACCTTTGTATTAAAAACCACAGCAGTTCTATCCCCACTCTGCACTGGTTTTGCTACTCAAAACTGATGTCTTCCTCAGCTTTGACCTCTCCTCTGTTACCAGATCTTATATTGCCAACTCTGTGCACCATTCCCACTTCAAAGGCATCTTCCTTGACCACAGAAGACAGCGAGGACAAGACACAGGAGTCCCAAACACTTCTTTCTCATACAAGGCATGACTTCAAGATGGATGCAGCCCACCAATTACTGGATTATGTGGATTGCCTCAAAACCTCTGAGGATTAGACAGAACCAGGTTCACATCAGTCTTTTATGTCCCGCCATCATCACACAAAGCACAGAGGTGGTCTCACCATGCCAAGCCTGAGCTATGGCCCAGCAGAAGGACTCCAACCACATTTACATGGCTGTCGGGCAGCTCAGACCAGGTGATATTTCTTCATGGCTCACCACCTAGACCTGGCTGGAAAATGCCAACAAGCACATCCAAACAGGGCTTCCCAGGAGTGCCTCGGTTGCTCCCTCAGCCCTGCCATTCACGGGCGTTTCATCCCATACCTACCTTTACAGAGCCGAGCACGGACCGCTGGTGGTGGGTGCACTGGTTGGGTTGTGCAGGTCAAGTCACCCAGTGCCTAGGAATCTTCGTTCTGGGGAAAGTGTTCTTTCCTGGCTTGCTTTCCCTTTTTCTGCCTAACTAGATTTTCCAGGTCTCTATCCTGCCTGCAGGGTCTCCAGGGGCCCCACACAAAAAACAGGCACACTCAAGACCTATCAAGCTGTATTTTCATTTAAGCAGGCAAGATCTTCTCAGCTCCTTCCAAACTGGATCACGCCACACTTCATTCCTCCCTCCTGGGCAGGTCTGGCTCTCTCCACTTTTCTGTCTCTCTCCTTTGCCTCACATTCTCCGCAGAAGGGAAGAAACATCTGCTCCTCCCCTGTTTACAGCTTCAACGACACTCTGCCTCATGCTTTTCTCTTGGCCAAACCTACACCACTCCATAAAAAAAAATAAAATATGGCCAAATGTGTTTTTCTAAACAGGACAAAAAGTACAAATCCCGTCCTTGGAGGCACACCAGCACATAAAAACACATGAGAGAAGGTCAGTTGTTAATCCCATAATTACCCCTCCTGCTCCTTAAGAGCAGCATTGTCTTCGAATTCACCGGGGATGGGCGCTGTGGCCGGGGAGATGTTAGCACGAGTTGGAAATCAGCTGTGAGGAATTAAAAGGCAGCAGAGGCAGGAAGAGCTAATAAGCTTTCCCACAGAGGTCTTGTGGTTTTAGGCACTGGGCCCCAATTCAGCTCAGCCCATGCTGTGCTCAGCACGTGCTTTGCTGCAAAGCAGAGGAGTTTGGGACATTTAACTTAATGTATCGTGATTTCTGCAAGCCCTTTGCAGACGTGCCCGCTCCGACACTTTGTGTAGGACACTCCCAGACCTGCCTTTTGCCTCTCTCCCATTCCACAGCCAGACCATTGCTTCAGATATAGACAACAAGCTCCATGTCCTCTCTTAGTCTACAACGCAGCTGACCAGCTTGGTATAGGATCACCAAGCCCTCACGCCAGCAGCAAGGGGTCCAGGTCGTGGTGAGGAGCTGCCACCGAGTCAGAGCTGTGGTAGAGAGGAGCAGATCTGCACAGCAGCACCATGGTCTGAAGCATCAGGGAGAGTCCTTGATCAAGCCCATAGTGGTCAGGGAGCATTTCCACATCTTTCAGGTGCTGCCTAGACCTGCTGGTACCAAAAGACCATCTCCATTGAACTGCAAAACCAAGGATGTGCCCTGAAGCTTTTGCCCCAACATCCACTGGCAGATATTGCTCATAGATCCTGATTAGAGTCCAAATGTACAACCTATCTTCCCTCGGTTACGCTGAAGTGCCCACCCATGGATACCCAAAGGGCCTCAGCAACTGACCTTGAGCTCCCTCCAGATTTGAGGGGACATGCCTGTTTAGGTGAGATCCAACAGAAGAATTTGCAGTAGTAAAAAGTCCCCGTTGGTGAGGGTGCAGGGGTTTGTCCGTGCTAGGACTTCCTCCAAGCCACTCTTTTAAAACCACTCACCCTGCAGGAAGCAAATACTTTTTAGCAGTCCTTTCTTTCCCCTGGCTCATTTTCCTCCACAATTTCTCTTGCATGAACAACTAACTGGAACAAATTAATAGATCTTTTTTTTTTTCTCAAGGCAACAAGGGACCATTAGATCATTTGAGATTGATTTCCCCTATAACACAGTGTCACAATACAGGGTTTTCCTTCAACAATCATTTGGCTCCCTCCTATCTGTTTCTCGTCAGAGAGGCTCTGCTCAGTGCTTCCTGGGAGAGCTGCTCTCGTTTTCCTAGTGTTTGGCATAACTGATCTCTTTGGTTATCCTTGTAGATGACTGTGAAACAGACCCCTCCGCTTCCCAAACTCGTTTGGGTTTCTGGAGCCCCAAAGGTTGTTTCTGTAGCGCTGAGGACTTGGCAGCTCCGTGAAAGGGAGGTGCAGTTAAGATTCGCCAAATTTGGTCCATGCGTTGGGCAAGCACAGGATGGAAACAGGAAGTTTTACATCGGGAAAGTAGAGGGCTGCGTTCCTGGTTACAAAAGGGGAGACATGCAAGAGAAAGAAAGGAGTGAAATCCAAGGAACTCAGCCTAAGACTATCCCTGGCTTTAATTTAATGTTCCAGCTGCTACTTTCAGCAGCTTTCAGGCCTTGGAAGATAAGGATGATGTTCTTTCACCACCGTTCATAACGGGGATCGCATCTCTGACCTTGGCATCTAACTTGGTGTCAGCTGCAGCTGAATTAACCAGCCCCTGTGCTGAGTTTACCAGCCTTGGTTCCTTAGTTGGGTCCTAGTCACATCTTGCTATTAGATCACTTTTTATGTTGGGAATGCAGTGGGATGGGCCTTGTTTCACGCAGGAATGTGAATTTGTGGATGAGCAGCTACAGAGGTACAGAGGCTACTCAGTAAACTGACATCCATACTCATCCTCACCACTACACACAAGCCAAAGGGGATCCAGCAGTTGTCAAAATCATAGAATCATAGAATCCTAGAATGCTTTGGTTGGGAAGGGACCTTTAGAGGCCATCCAGTCCAACCCCCTGCAGTGAGCAGGGACATCTTTAACCACATCAGGTTGCTCAGAGCCCCGTCCAACCTCACCTGGAATGTTTCCAGGGATGGGGCCTCCACCACCTCTCTGGGCAACCCCTGCCAGTGCTTCACCACCCTCAGTGTAAAACATTTCTTCCCTATATCCAGCCTAAATCTGCCCTCCTTTAGTTTAAACCCATCACCCCTTGTCCTGTCACCACAGGCCTTGCTAAAAAGCCTGTCCCCACCTTTCCTCTAGGCCCCCTTGAAGCACTGCAAGGCCGCACTAAGGTCTCCCCGGGGCCTTCTCTTCTCCAGGCTGAACAGCCCCAACTCTCTCAGCCTGGCCTCGGAGCAGAGGGGCTCCAGCCCTCGGAGCATTTTTGTGGCCTCCTCTGGACCCGCTCCAACAGCTCCATGTCCTTCTTGTGCTGAGGGCTCCAGAGCTGGACGCAGGGCTCCAGGTGAGGTCTCACCAGAGCCGAGTAGAGGGGCAGAATCCCCTCCCTCGGCCTACTGGCCACGCTGCTGGGGATGCAGCCAGCATCTGAACCTTCTGGTTCAGTTGTGCTTCTTTTACAAGAGCATCTTTAGGACACTGCGGACTCTCCTGGGGCTGAGTTATGTCTTGGCCATTAAATGCCTTCCAAGTTTCACAAACTTTGAGTTTGTGTCCACATTGAAAACCCACTCCTTGTGCACCGCTGTCCCCGAGTACCCTCCTCAAGAAATCAGTGACCAGGGCCCCAGGAAGACTTCTAGGCAGCCTTCTTCCCTGCTTTTTATTGGACACAGACACCACTGTGAGCAAGCACAGTAGAACAGATCCTGCTGGCCCAAAGACCCTCCACAAATATTTTGTAAGGGCACTACAGTGCAAAACCTCCGTTAGGAAATCAAACCTATGGGAGAAGGCTGTTGGGTGGTGTAGCTGGAATGGGGTTTATTGGGTCTTTCTCTGAACCCCTGCTGAGCATAATCTGAAAGTCCAGTTTTCTGTGAACTTTCAAACACAAAGTGCTGCTCCAGTGTAAGAGAGAAAGGATGGGTTTGTGGTCAAAGCACTGGCCTGAGATGTGGGACACAGCTGTAGAGATTACAGAGCCAGAAGACGTCTGGTCTTACCTCCTGCATAGCGCTGTCTGCTACAGTCCCAAATCCACTCCTGTTCACATGGGAACGTGGCTTTTTCCAAAACACATTTGCAAAACCTATCTTGCTTAAAAAAAAAAAGAAGGTTTTTAGGGACAGAGGCTCTGTCACAAGCCTTGGTAAACTAACCCAATAGTTAAATGCACTTATGTTGAAATCTGCTCCTTCTTCCTGGCCAGGACTGTCTTCCAGCAAAGGGAAGAAACAAAGGTCCCTGTGTTGGCAGTCGCACTGAGGGGCTATTCTCAGTCCTCCCCCGGTCTCGCCAGGTGGTTTAAGTGATCTAGGATGGGCTACCTGATCCCGGTGTGCTTCAGCTGTCCCACCTGCAAAGCCCTCACTCACTGACCTGCCTCATCTTGCTCTTACTCCCTTTTTGCACTTTCCCACGCAGGAATTGCCTCCCCTCAGCCCAAGCCCTTCCCAGTTTCTGCTCCTCTCTGGTCGGGAGTGATGCCTCGTAGCGGCAAAGAGAGTCCTTCTCCATGCTGGTGGCTCTCGGTGGCAGTCAGGGTGCCAAGCATCATTGCTCGCTAGCCACCTGCCAAGAAAGGGATGTGCAGAGGGAGAAACTGAATCCCATGCAGCAAAGGCAAGGTCCCTGACTCCCACCTCCCATGCCATAGCAGATCCCAAAGAGGCCGTTCTGCTGGGAGAAGGTGTCAGAGCTTGAGGCCACGACTCCCAGACTTGGGTTAAGCTGGTCTCCTCTCATCCAGATTGCTCTATGCTTCCTGCTCTCACTGCTCCTCCAGCCCCGCGCACCGATGCACCGTGTCAGGATGGACCCTTCTGGGTTATTCCCAGTTTAGGGGGCTCAGGGCTGGGTGCACCCATCCTCAGGATGAGGGCCAGGTTTGGGCAGCCCTGCGCAGTCCTTGGCCGTACGGCCAGCAGCGACAAACTCAGCGGGGTTAGACACCTCCTACTCCCCCACTGGCACTCTGGACAAGTTCTTTCTGCTTGCCCATCCAAAACAAGTCCTGCCACTTAGCTTTTAAGGGTGAGATTTTTGCAGGAGCAAATTAGACCCTTTTTCAATCATACCCTTTTTAAGGCATGCTGCTAGGTCTAGCGGGCGTGCAGACATACGTGCACACGTCTGCTTGCAAGCACATACCTGTAAATGGTGTGTACATATAGGTCCACATATATGTCTTACACAGACACCCTCCTGTCATGTCCCCCTCTGAAAGCTTATCTGGTCATTTCAAATTCTGGATGTCCCGTTCTTATAAAAAAACCCCTACGATAACAAACTAGGAGTGGGGATGTGACTTCATCTCCCTCGACTTTTGAGCTCTTTGCAGTGAACTATGTTTGGTTGGTTGGGTTTTTGTTTGTTTTACTATTTTGAGTGCATTTTAGGGCTGTTTTTTCAGGGGGCGGGATTTCAAAAGGCCTCGACAGATCCTCCTTTAAAACCAGACCATCAGTTCCCTCCCAACTCCCCACCCCCCACCCTCCCCGGCAGAATATAAATATATAAATAAATAAAAAATATAAACAAGCATGCTTGTTATTCTGGTTTAAACTCTTCAGGGATCTGTTAAATTCCTCATGCACTGCGCAAGCAGCAGCCTGACTAACGCCGCGCACACACTTGTCTCGGGGGTTTTCCTCTTGCGGTCACCGTGATGTCATATGTGGGCTTTGATGCATGGACACGAAGAATAAGGGGGCAAAGGGGTGTGTGCGGGGGGCTGTGGGCGAAGGAGAGAGCACAAAAATAACCCATGTTCATCTGTGGCACTGGCCAAGCACAATAAAAAGGCTGAGGCAAGCAGTCAGAAGATCCCTTTTTAGAGGCTTGGCGTGGGCAGCAGAGAGAAGCCCCCAAAGGTCTGATCCAGCCCTTGCTGCCAGCAAAGCAAAAGTCGCCCTTTGATTTCGGTGAACTCCACAGCAAGCTCTCAGGACATGGATCCACAGGCCAGGAAAAGTGGGAAACAGCTTGCAGGAACCAAAAAAAAGGAGGGGGTAAAGAAAAAGTCCCAAAACCCAATCACCAGCTTGAAGTGTTAGCCCTTGCGTGCATGTAAGACCTTAACGCCCACAGATCATTGCCTGTGGGCTCAGGCCTTCCCTGGTCACACTAAAGATGCCTGGATGTCTGTACACACAGACCCTGTCCCCTCTGTCTTAACCCCCAACCCATGTCCTCCCTACCTGCATCCTCATCCATGCCCATGCTCGGTGGTTCCCCACCTACGGCTTGGCCAACTGGGACCAGAACATGGCCACGTCCTGAGATGAGCATGAGAAAATGTCTTGCAGGTGCAGGACATCTCCTCTTCCCCTGCTAACGCTGTCTCCAAGGGACTTTCTCATAACCTGCACCTCCTTAGTACATTTTCTGTTCCTTCCAAGAGAGAAAACACCCTCCCTCCTTCAGCATTGAGAATCGTTCAAATGTCAGATTAGATCTTCTTTGGGAAGCGAAGCATCGGAGTTCACATTCCTGTTGGAAAAGGGGCTGAGCAATACTGGAAAAGTCAGGAACGAAAATAATTCTGCAAGGGTTTGGATGAATCACTGAGAATTTCTTTAGAAATAGAAGAGAGGCCGCTAAGGAAAACCAAGGCATGGTGGTGCAGTCTGACAGATGCTGTTTGTCCCCTGGGGTGAGGATGAGGTGTCGTGGTGGGCTCCAGTCTATCAGAGACCCTTCTGCTGTCAAAAACACGGTCCTGGAACCTCTGCCCTTTCTCCACCCACTGCCACATGCTCCCAGCCTTTTGGTTGCTTCAGCTCTGGCTTTTGCGGTAGCCTTAGGTTGCATTGCATCAGTTGCTGGTCTGACAGAAAGCTAAGCGGGGGGGAAGAAACCTTTCTCAGCAGAGCTAATCGCTGAAGTGATTCACCCACTGACTCACCCAAATCTTCCAGAGACAGGGGCAAGAACAGTGCCTGGGGAGGACAAGTCCAGGTCCTTTGGTATAAGCTTGCAAGTGGGTCAGCTTCAGACTGCATTGTTCAAACAACAGCTGGATCTTTGTCCTCGGACAATAGGGCAGCATCTTCTGTGCACCATGCTCCCTCCTACAGGAGGGACACAGGAGAAGGCATGGCCTCCTTCTTCCCCTGCAAGGAAGATGGGAAGACGGCTTCTTCCCATCCTTAGAGATCTTGACTTTCTCAGCCACCGTTCCAGAAAGCTCCCTTGCTGGCAGCACTCTGCCCACCAAGGAGTGCCAGGAAATAATGGTTAATTAATCATCACACTTCATGACTGCGAATGGTGTGAATCCTGCGAGTTCACAGCTCTTTGCTCACATTTCCTTATGACCCTCAAATTCGAGATCATCCATGAGTCCCTGGGAAAGAAATCATAGAATCGTAGAATGCTTTGGGTTGGAAGGGACCTGTAGAGGCCATCCAGTCCAACCCCCTGCAGTGAGCAGGGACATCTTTAACCAGATCAGGTTGCTCACAGCCCCGTCCAACCTGACCTGGAATGTTTCCAGGGATGGGGCCTCCACCACCTCTCTGGGCAACCCCTTCCAGTGCTTCACCACTCTCATTGTAAAAAATTTCTTCCTTATATTCTGCCTAAATCTCCCCTCCTTTAGTTTAAACCCATCACCCCTTGTCCTGTCACCACAGGCCTTGCTAATAAGATTGCCCCCATAAAACCAAAACACCCAGACCACCTCCCCTTAGACAGGGTAGCTCCCGTTCTTGATGCTTTTCTATCCATTCCCTTTTTAACTGCCCTCTGCCCCAGGATCCTGAGTATCCAGTAACCGAGGAAGATGGATGAAGATTTTCCTGCATCTCTACTGCTCCTCCACCACCCATCCCCTCTGAAAAAGCCCCTTGTCCCACGTTAACTGCCCTGTGCCGAGCAGCGCGAGCTGATGGGGATAGCCAGAGCAGACAGTACTCAGTGCTCACGAGGTGACGTGCGCTGGTGCGGGGAGAGGTAGATGTGGGCTCCTGACCCAGACAGGCAGCAGTTCAGCCAGGTTAATTTCTCTATAAACACTTCTGTTTATGCAGTGATTTCACCTAAAAGGCCCAATTTTATAGGTATGTTTGTGGATTGGTAACTATATCTGTGTAAAATCTATCGAAAGAAGGGGAGTGTTTTTCTCCTCCAAAAAAAAAGAAAAATTAAATGAAGTGACCTTCAGTGCTGTCCAGGATCTAATTGCAATGGCCTCGCTGTGTCCCCAGCTCTGTCCAGACAGCCTAGCCTGCAGCAGAACAGAGCCATTCAGGGCTTTCAGCCCATCTCGGTTGCCATCTCAGATCTGCTTCTGCCTTAGGGCTGGCAGCACACCTCTCCTTGGCATGGTCACCTGGAGCTCCATCCACCCTTGAGACAACCTGGGGTCTGCCACAGCCAAGGGAGGATGCCCCCACCCCAGACCAAGGATGTCATACGCAGATGTTGATGGCCACATGCCCTGAATTTCCCAATGCAGAAGAATTTCAGGAATACCAACAGGTCAGTTGCCACCTCTTGGACCTTTTGTTTCAGCTTCTCTGCAGGCTCAGGTTGGTGCCTCAGGCCCCATTTCAGAGGGAAATCTCAGCTGGATCCTCTGCCAGTCATTTCTAACCTGGGAGTTTCGTGCTGCACCACCTCCCTAGGACGATTCATTGTGTTTACCTGTAGCAGCCCATGATTTAAGCATCGAGGAGGAAAGAGAAGAAAAACAGCCAAATGACAACAGCAGTTAGCCTTTAAAGTCTGTCTGCAAGGTGGAGCTGTGGAAACTAGAACCGAGAAATCATTTGACTGCAATGAAATGATGCGAGTGCTGACATAAGGAATAACATGTCCAAGGAAGCCGTTGGAGTAGAGTTGACAGCCTGATGTAGGATGTGTACTGATGGAAAGTACCACAGAGTGCGTGTACCTCGTATCGTTAGCCCTCCAGTCCTCCCAGAATGGAAGCCTGAAGATGAATTTTTGCCCCCAGAGTCAGTGAACGGCAATATCAACTGAATTGAGGTCTTCACTCACACCAGTGCTCACTGGCTGGCGGTACTTCAAGACTGCTCCAGCATGAAGAACAGCTTAGTCCTAAAGGCTGCTGCATTCCCTTTTGAAGGTCCCCAGATGGAAATATCTGTGTGCACAGTAAGAGCATCACTTTGGAGACCTGCAGGACTTTCTGTGCATGCTCAGAGCGAGTTCATGGTGAATGCCTGCTTGGTTAAACCAATGCTTATCCAAAGAAGAGAAGATGTCTGGAGAGAAGAAGAAAAGCAAAGAAAATCAAAAGGCAGGGTAATGTTACCTCTTCTGCAGCCTGGGAGCGCCATTAGAAGAGTGCAAATGGCTTTCTATGCAGAAAACTGCCTTACCACTTATTTCTGAAGGGTTTTCTTCCTATCCTGTTGCCAAGAAAAGCACAGTCCCAATGGGGAAGACAGGGCTCACCTGATCAAACGTAGACATCTGTCATGGTTTAACCCCAGTCGGCAGCTAAGCACCACACAGCCGCTTGCTCACACACACACGTACACCCCGGTGGGATGGGGGAGAGAATTGGGAAAAAAAAGTAAAACTCATGGGTTGAGATAAAGGCAGTTTAATAGGACAGCAGAGGAAGAGAAAAAAAATAATGATATAATAATATACAAAGCAAGTGATGCACACACATCCAGTTGGACTGGATGGCCTCTAAAGGTCCCTTCCAACCCAGAGCATTCTGTGATATTCTATGATATTCTATTCTAAAGGACCCTATCTTTATTGTTCCAAGACACATCAAATAAACCTGGTGAGATGGTCACCTCCTGACCTCTGGAGGTTGTTCCTGCAAGCAAGAGCCTTTGTAAGGCTGGAGGAATTTTGCTAGTGGTGTTGGAAAGGAGGATTTGAACCCTGACCTAGCAGAAGAAGAGTCATTACTATTCCCACATACCCTTCAGCGCTACATAAATTTTATAGCTTTTAAAGCTGGAACCCAGGGCAGCTGAAGGCTGCATGTGCATCTTCTCAGTAGACACAAACTGAATAAAAGAGAGGAAAACCTGAGGTGAAAAGAAGGAATTGCCATGGTTTTGTGAAATAGAGCTTTTTTTTTTCTTCATCTTACTAAATTCGGTGTGAAGTGAAATAGAATTACTTGGCTCTGCTGCTGTTCCGGCCAGTTTATTTATTTTTTAAACCTAATATGAAACCCAAGTCCAATTATAACCTCTTTCCCTGTGCTCTCCCCTCCAGCCCCCACCCAGAATAAATCACAGCCCTGGTCTTTAACAAGAATGTGAAACCACAGCTCTGTTCCCTTAAACTGAAAAAACAAAAACAAAACAAAAAAAATTAAAAAGCTGACACCAGCCAATGGGGTAGGGGGAAAAATGCTGACAAAATTAGCACAAATGGTACCAATTACCACCTCCAGCTTTTGCCAACCACTAAATCATCCATAGAAACCAACTTCACACCTCATCTTGCTGCTGGGGATGTAAATGCAAGTCCAGCGTGCTAGCTGGAGTCCCAGCAACTCCAGTTTTCCCCTTTCCAGGTCTAGCAAGTGGTCTGCACATTTGCTCTCTGGGAAGAAACAGTCTCTCCCCTTCCAGCACACTCCAGAAAAGTGCTGATCCTCTCCTGCAGCATCATTAACACTTCAGCTCGCGTCCTGAAAACCTTCCCATGCAAGGGCTGGTGAGCCTGTGCACACACGAGGTGCTCCACATCTGTGAAGGGACTAATGGAAATCAAACGGAGTGAACGGACCGCAATATAGCTCTGTGAAAGCGTGAAGGACACGGGCCAAGGAGGTTTTTAATAGACTTTTAGTGAACTGAACTTCTGCTGAGCTTGGCAGGGTGCAAATACAGATCAGAAGGGTGGGCTCTGCAAAAGGCAGACGCATCAAAGGAACTACAAGAAGTTATCCGTCAGCATCAAAGGCAGCTTTTAGTCTCATACGCCAGCAACCCAGCTGCTGTCTGTCTACTGGCAAAGGGGAATTTTGAGGATTAATTTGATGAAACGGGTGCAAAACACTTGCAGGACAAGGAATTCAGGCACAGAGCAAACTTGCAGAGAGAATCAAAGAAATCTACGGTTACCAAATATCTTTGGTTACCAAAGGTGAGCTGTTCCGCAGTATCTGCCTAAGCAGTGATCTCCCCCTTTAGCAGATGCAAAGCAATTCAGCGCAGGTCCTCTCTCGCAGAAAGAGCAAGAAATTACCCCATCTTCTCCGTACGTGCCAGGAGAAGGGGGCATCCGTGATGGAGGTCATTCCAAAGCAGCAGATGTTTTTAAGCCCAAGGTAAAACATGTCTGGAGCAGCGCCCATACACGTCGTTCTCTATCACATTAGGAGCAATGTTCTCAGACACCATCCAGTCTCCTGGGAATTCCCTTCTGACTGTTAATGTTGTGTGGAGGACCCTCAGATCGAAAATCAGAGAGTAAGCATAAAGCCAAGCATCAGGAAGATATGGTATAAAGCCAAGGATCCACAAGATAGGGTTAATGGAGCATGAGAGAAGAATTATACTGGAAAAGCTATCTGACCAGCCGGGCACTTTCCAGCTCACAGCTGTACCAAGCCAAGATGTTGTCTTGCATGCAATTCTACAGAAGGTGTCCTTTTTTTTTTCTTCTCCCATGTCTTTCAAAAGATACGTGAAAAACAGAGGTTCTGACCGCAGTGGAAATCCCCCGGCATTTTTTTGGTAGGAGAGGAGGTGTTAAGGCCACTCTCTTGGCCAAGTTCCAGTTTGAGCAACTTCATTCATCCTGTTACAATCCCCCATCCATTTCATGGGGATGCGGTGTCCCGTGCGGTTGCTCTGTGGCACCCATTGACGCTGTGTTATCTAAATCTTGCAAAGTTGGCCATAGGTCTCTTCTGCAGCTGGGGGCTAGAGACTGAGCATTGAACTTATTTTAATTAATTCACACTTTCTAAAAGAGAGGCTCATGGGCTGACATTCAGTTCACCATTTCAAATCTCTCAGCTTAGAGACTACATGGAGGTGGCCACAGATGTTACGTTACCCAGGGGAGTCTCAAATGGCACTGAAGAACTGTGTTTTGGCAGCTGAATTGCACCCTAATAATCTGAATTCCTTTTCCAGTCAATGAAAAGCAAAGGTACAATCCAGTTTATGTAGGCAGAAGTGTCTCGTGTCTTGGCCCTCTCTATCTGCCAGGGGGTGACACAGGACCCTAAAGCATCTCAGATGACATTAGCCATCAACGCTTAGGAGCTGAATCATTAATTGTCACTAATATCCCTGGTATTTTTCCTAATTGTCACTTATATCCCATGCACAAGTAGACGCTTTTGCTGCTGACATCTAAAATCAGCTCTCTGCAACTGGAGATGAATCCCACCTGGGTCAAAGCCAGACCTTCAGGCTTCCTGCAGAGTCAGCAAAGATGGAGAGGCACTTGTAGGAGGTGTTTTGTGCACCGCTTAAGGTTCCAACTCAGACGCGTTGGCTGAAACCACCGTTGTGGGCATTTCAGCTACAATGGCTGGCTGCACTGAAGGTGTGAAGAGCAATCGCTTGGCCCACAAATGCTGCTCAGCTCTGGGGCAGCAACCACGAGGTGATGCAGCCAAGCAGTGAGCTATTCTAGCTGGACTGATGAGGACATCCGACCACGTCCTAATACACAAGAGCTGCGTGATATCCCTCATACTTATCCTGGAGAAAAAAACGCAAGATTTTATTTTCTGTTGTTGGCTCGAAGAGGGAAGAAAAAGTCAACGATTCCCTGTGAGAAGGGGAATATGCTGGAAGTGTTCCACTGCGTTTATGTGCAAATGTTTGTTTTAACTGCTGTTTCAAAGCGGATATAGCTTTTGCAGGACAAAACACCTGAAACAAGGTGGAAACAGATTTTCAGCTTCAGCAGACTGAAACTTTCCATGCGTTGCCAACACATCCTCCTCGAGCATAAGAAACCCATTTGTGGTGGCAAAACCCCACCTTCAGCAATGGGCCACATAACTCATTCATGCCGGGCCACACACACATGAAGGTCACCCCCACCTAGTGCCCCTCCCCGACAGATTTCCTATTGTTTGAGGCAGCTCCGTCCTTCGCTGAGGTGAGGGCTGAAGAAGAAAACCAGCGGCTGCTCCACAAGCAAATACCATAACTTTCTTTACGACCCCCTTGAGGTCCACAACCACGGCGTTTCCTCTTCCCTCCCCATACCAGCCCTGCGCCAGCCTCGGGGGATGAAGCCAAACTGTTCCCTGGGAGAATATCACAGCAGGTTGTGGAAATGAAGAAAAATAAATGCTGGCACCTTTCGTATTTTATTACTCATTTTCTTTTTGCTTGTGTCCTGGCAGATGCTTAATTTACAACCTGGTATGCTGAGCGGTCTGTGCTTGGAAATCCGGTTTGGGTCTCTTTGCCAACGAAAGAAAACGCTTGTCGTTCTTCTTCCTGGGACTATTCAACGATGCCGATTTGCAGGTCTGCAGCCTGGACTGCCGTGGCTTCTTGAGTGAGGAAAGGAGAGAAAAGGCAATAAAACGGATGACAGCATCGCTTTTTAAAGCAGTTCGGGCTGGCAGTCGTGTTGGTGTTAGGCAGCTGGTTGGAGACACAATGTATGGTTCAGAGCCACCTTCCACCTATGCTTGATGGGACCAAGGCTGAAGGTCCCTGTCTCCCCCTCCCAGTCAGCAGACATGGGCAGGATTGTGCCTCGCTCTTTCATAGCAAAAAAAAAGAGGGATAAGTGAAATATTAAAAGAACAACCTCCCTCAAGGGTCCCTGGCTCATGTCAAAATTTTAATTTTCTCCTTTTGTTTGAAAGCTGAAGCCTTCAAAAGCCTGGCAAGGGGAAAAGAAACCCTTTTAGATTCTCCTTAAATGCACTCACTGTCATCAATAACACAAGGCCTTGGACCCTGAGGCCAAGGAACTGTAAGCATCTCAGAAAAAGCAATAACATTTCTTATGCTACTTGGAGGCAGATCTTCTGTTTCAGCTGTTCATCTGGACTTTCTAACCTAGGGGGGACCTTGTGACCTTCCACCAACTTCTGTGCCTGTCACCCCCCTGCCCTGCACGAGCGCACGCACACACTCAAGTGAAATGAGGAAACGCCATTATCCCAGTTGTGCTGAGGGGATTGAGGGGATTGAGGGAATTGAGGCATAAATGTTGGGATATGAGGCCAGGCTGAGAGAGTTGGGGCTGTTCAGCCTGGAGAAGAGAAGGCCCCGGGGAGACCTTAGTGCGGCCTTGCAGTGCTTCAAGGGGGCCTAGAGGAAAGGTGGGGACAGGCTTTTTAGCAAGGCCTGTGGTGACAGGACAAGGGGTGATGGGTTTAAACTAAAGGAGGGCAGATTTAGGCTGGATAGAAGGAAGAAATTGTTTACACTGAGGGTGGTGAAGCACTGGCAGGGGTTGCCCAGGGAGGTGGTGGAGGCCCCATCCCTGGAAACATTCCAGGTGAGGTTGGACGGGGCTCTGAGCAACCTGATCTGGTTAAAGATGTCCCTGCTCACTGCAGGGGGTTGGACTGGATGGCCTCTACAGGTCCCTTCCCACCCAAAGCATTCTGTGATTCTATGATTCTATGATTGATTTATCAGCTATCTAAATGCAGCCAGCACAGCAGTCTCCAGCCGAACTCATCACCTAGGTTCCCTTTATAACTGATAGAAAGAAGCAAGTGCTGTTGGGGTTGTTCAACAAATGATGTTCATCAGCTTTACGATAAGATGAATTGCACCCACAAACTGGATTGACCCTGGTGTTCATGGTCGATAGGGAAACCTAGGGTGATGGACGTGGATAGAGGTGTCTCCATGGTAAGCTTCTACACTCAAGCCAAGGAACCCAGGAGCTTCTAACCTACTCACTCTCACTCAGTGGTGGACATTGCATCTGTGCTCTGCTGACAAAGGCCCTGCTGCCGGCTGCTTCTGGAGCGGGCAGGCCATCCTGCAGGAAAACCTTCTGCTTTTCCCGAGATGCACGCACCCAGCCTGGAGCTGAGACCACGCAAGCCCCCTCTCAACTGGCCAGGGAAAGCAGCTAGCATTTTCAGAAGGTAAACTAACCACACCGAACTCCCGTATCTCCCAAAATGAGCAAAACCGTCTTTGTTCAAAGGCAACAATGGTCAAATTTACAATTCAGCAGCTTTAGACCATTATATCTCCAGCTCAGCGCTGAAGTTCAGGGAGCAGCCTGCAACCCTTCCATTGCATGGGGTTTCGTTTTTTGTCTAGTTACCTTGCACAATGAAACAAAACACTTTCAGAAACCGGAGGGGCATGGGCTTCCTGCTGTCCTCCCAAAACACTACTGGTTAATGCATTTGCTTCTGATAAAGAAAACAAATCTGTAAATTAGCGGCACAGGAGGAGGGCAAATTTGCAAGTCAGCGGGTCAGAATGCAGTTTCCTTTCCTAGAGTTCAGTCAATGCTGACAATTAAACCTCAGCACAAGGTGCATCGTGTGATCTGTTGTAATTACAGAAGGCCACCTGCTCCACGGTCTCATTTGTACGGAGAAAAAAGATAAAGAAAAGCAGCTGGTTTGTGGCTGTATCCATAGCTGGCTGCAAGGTTGCTGCAGCCATTAGGGGAGCCCGTGACATGGGGCTTTCTCAGGATGCGGCTGCACCAGGATGGGGCTGGAGGACAGATTCCTGGGTGAGAGGAGCCTGGGACAAGTGAGTCCATCTTGCTGTTGGTAGGGACATGTGACAGGTCCCTACAGCGGGGCCAGTGATGCTGTTCTCAGTCAGCTCACTTGTGCCTCCTCCCACAGGTCCTTCCAATCCCACCACCCTTCCCATATATCACGTACTCCTACATTTACATGCAGGTCATAATTATACAGTTCCTACTGCGCCACCCCTAATGCAACCCATATTTCTCCCTACCCAGGCTTCATCCCCTATCTAAACCTCCCTTCCCACCATTCCCTCCATACCCTATCCCCAGCCTACCTCCTTCATTTCCCTCCTTTTGCATGTTCCCACTGCCTCAAACCCCTGCCTCTGTTGCCTCCTCCTTCCTACCCATCTTTCTGAGCAAGGACCTCAAGCCCATGCGGTCAAACTGGGGGCTCAGAATCGTCCCTTCCAGCCTGAAAGCTTGTTAGAGCGGGGTCTGTCTTACCTTTATCACAGAATCATAGAATCACAGAATCATAGAATCATAGAATCATTTAAGTTGGAAAAGAACTTTAAGATCATCGAGTCCAACCATTAACCTAGCACTGCCAAGTCCACCACTAAACCATGTCCCTAAGCACCTCGTCTGCCCGGCTTTTAAATACCTCCAGGGATGGGGACTCCACCACTGCCCTGGGCAGCCTGTTCCAGTGCTTGACAACCCTCTCCGTGAAGAAGTTTTTCCTAATATCCAATCTAAACCTCCCCTGGTGCAACTTGAGGCCATTGCCTCTCGTCCTATCACTTGTTACTGGGGAGAAGAGACCAACACCCACCTCGCTACACCCTCCTCTCAGGCAGTTGTAGAGGGCGATGAGGTCTCCCCTCAGCCTCCTCTTCTCCAGGCTGAACAACCCCAGGTCCTTCAGCCGCTCCTCATAGGACTTGTGCTCCAGACCCTTCCAGATCTTCCAAAGGAAACATCTAGATTCAAGGTGGTCATCCCAGGCTGCCCTGCAGCAATAGGGTGCTTTTAAGATGAGATTCCTCCAATGCATGTGAACATGAAGCAAGTTCTTATTTTCACTGCTCTATGGAATGACCAAAACTGGGATAGACCCCAACATCTCCAGATATCTCATGTATCCAACATTTCCCTCACGCATTCCCACTGGGTGACAGAGTCACTCCACAACAAGCAATGGGCAGGAATACATCAAATAAAAGCCTGGCCTGGGACCTTCTCCTGGATTTGATGAATTTTCTAACCAGTTGCAGGAGAGAGGGGTTTTTCACTCTAGGAAAGTCTTCCTCCACAGTGCTAGAACTGTGCTGCAATGGATTTATAAAAGGACAGTTGAGAGTAGTGGGAAGGGGAGTCCCTCGAGGAACCTTTTAATTGGGAGGAAGGTCTCATTAAAATCTTTCCATACCTTCACTGGTGCTGAGCTGGTGCCCACTCCCACAACAAGCAACAGGCAAGACTCTGTCTTGTGTCTTCCCCTTCCCTCTTCCCTTCTCCTGAGGAGAATGAGTCTAGGAGATCATCAGAAGTACTCCATGATGTCAGGAAGGGACAGAAAAAGCCATTTCCCCCAGCAACAGTGAAACTTCTATTAAACCTTCTCCCCACGGAATTCCTCCAGGGACCTGAAGTCTGGAGAGAGGGAAATCCCCTGCAATGATCAAGATTTGCTCCAAAGCTCTGCTGTCAGCCTCCATACATAAATGTGCAAGCTCAGCACCAGGAGGTTTACCCTGTCTGTATAACATTTAGATGCATCTTGATGTGTAGGATAGTGGCATCACCACTGCAGCCACCGAGAAAGATCACACTTTTGCATTCGGGAGTCATCGTCTTATGACGTAGAGCACAAAACTCAACTGATTTCCCCGTGTGACCCAAAACAACCAGAGGGACACAGATGAAAGTAGAGAAAAAAAATCCAGCCACCACTCTGCTTTCCAGAAAACTCCAATATTGCTGAATTCCAGCGCTTTTCTTGGATAAAAATCTCCAAATCTTGAAATGTTCTGCAAAATTAAAACCTGCTTCCAGAGGACTTTACATAGCCAGCAGCCCTACAGACCCTGAGGACGGCAGGTCCAAAGACAAACAGCAAAGCCAGCCCATTCATCAGCAAATTTACTTTGCAGGAAAATCAGTCAAAACTGATGCATCAGCAAAGCTGGAGGAAAAGCTGTGTCACCCAGATTTTGCTGACCACTATTTCTTTACAAGTACAGCTCAAACTAAATGGCTGCTACTGAATCCTCTTCATGCTCCAGTGAAAAAGACCAACATGTAAGCAATTACCAGACAACTTGGCTGAATAAAACAAGGACCTGCAAGAAAATTATTTTCAGGCAGGAAGGGCAGCAAAATTTGCTTGTAAATTATTCCTGAGCCCTACTTTAACTCTTCTTAATGTTTTTCCTGATGCTTGTCAGTGCACTGACAAGTGAACTATTAGTGACAAGTGACAATTTACCTAATCAACGCAAAAATAAGCTACTTCCAGATGTGAAACTGGGCCTCAGGAATTCGCACCTAGCTGTCTTGCAGTGACACCACTCGCTCAAGGACATCTGTTGTCCAAACTGGGCAGAGCACTGGTTCAAGGACTGTCCTACAACCGTCCTGTTTAAGTCCTATCACAGACCGTGGCACCGTTTTTGCCCAAGCTACTGAGCACAGGATCGCACAGGCCAAGGACTGTCCCCATTTGAGAGTGGGGATGAGGCTGTCTTGTTTCATGGGAGGGAAGGAGTTGTCATAGAATCATAGAATCGTAGAATGCTTTGGGTTGGAAGGGACCTGTAGAGGCCATCCAGTCCAACCCCCTGCAGTGAGCAGGGACATCTTTAACCACATCAGGTTGCTCAGAGCCCCGTCCAACCTGACCTGGAATGTTTCCAGGGATGGGGCCTCCACCACCTCTCTGAGCAACCTGTGCCAGTGCTTCACCACCCTCAGTGTAAAACATTTCTTCCTTCTATCCAGCCTAAATCTCCCCTCCTTTAGTTTAAACCCATCACCCCTTGTCCTGTCACCCCTTGGCCTTGCTAAAAAGCCTGTCCCCATCTTTCCTCTAGGCCCCCTTGAAGCACTGCAAGGCCGCACTAAGGTCTCCCCGCAGCCTTCTCTTCTCCAGGCTGAACAGCCCCAACTCTCTCAGCCTGGCCTCGGAGCAGAGGGGCTCCAGCCCTCGGAGCATTTTTGTGGCCTCCTCTGGACCTGCTCCAACAGCTCCATGTCCTTCTTGTGCTGAGGACCCCAGAGCTGGACGCAGGGCTCCAGGTGAGGTCTCACCACAGCGGAGCAGAGGGGCAGAATCCCCTCCCTCGACCACGGCCACGCTGCTGGGGATGCAGCCCAGGACAGGGTTGGCCTTCTGGGCTGCAAGCGCACACTGCTGGCTCATGTCCAGCTTTTCTTCCACCAGTACCCCCAAGTCCTTCTCCGCAGGGCTGTTGGCTGTTTGAATATGAATTACACTGTGCTACGAAGCCCCAAGGCCATGAATAGGTCCTGGTTAGTTTCCAGTATAGATGCAGATTGCATGCAGGTATTTAAGCATACTTAAGAGCCTGGACTAGATGATTCCTCAAGGCCCACTCGAACCACGTTCCTGTAATTTTACTGCGGACTTCTCTTGTCAGCAGCCTGTCCCCTGTCATCAGAGCAGATTAGTCAGCTCAGTGTCCCGTCAATCAAGTAGCCACAAACAACTCACATAATTGCTATACGCTGATGCAGCTTAGGTGAAAATACCCTTTAAGACATTCAGCATCCTCCAGTCAGCCTGTTGTGGTTTTTTTCTCCTATAATGGACCTTATTAAGTCAGTTCATTATGTTATAAATGATGGAGCTCTCCCTCAATCAGTATCTCATAGGAACTGAGCCTCCTCTGCTAATCCACAAGAGTTCTTTTATCTCAGAGACGAAGAACAGACCTACTTGGAAAAAGAGATTGCAATTAGGACTATGTTATTTGTAAGAAAACTGGCACCTGATGGAGCTAGCTCAGTAATAAAATAAACTAAGATAGATGCAAACAGAAACATGAGGAATCAAACTCCCTCTTTTCAGCATGGAAGCTCAGAGCCTTATGGTCAACTCCCTTATGAACTGTCCGTAGCCAGAACGTGTATTCTCGGCTAATCCGAGGTTGCTACATGTCTCTGTTCTTGAGCTGCAATTTCCACTAAACAAAACCAGGACTGTGGCATTTACAAGCCTCCCCGGGTATTTGCAGTCCAGCAGTTGCTGTGGGAAGCTTGAAACGGGTCAGCTGAAATGTCTGCTGCATCTTGGCCTGCATCTGTGCTATACTTTGAGATTTGCTGTGAAAATTCCCATGATCTCAGCAGAGTCGACTCAGCTTCTCCAGATGCAGTTACTTAATAGCTTATCATTGCTCAACAACTCCTAACTATCCAGTGCTGTAGGGTCATGAACTCCTTAGATTTGTAGAGTAACAGAGGCTGGAAGGGATCTGTGGATGCCTCTGGTCCAACCTCTTCCCAAAATAGAGCATGTTGCTCAGGACTTTGAAGATAAGTGTTGAATATCTCCAAGGAAGGAGATCCCAGAAAACTCTACTGGTGCCTGTTCCAGTATTTGACCACTATTGTGGTGTAAAATATTTTCCCAATATCTAATCTGAATTTTTGTTCTTGCAACTTGAGTCTGTGGCTTCTTGTCCATCTACTACATCCTTCCCAGAAGAATCTGGCTCTATCTCTACACCATCAAGTAATCGTTAGGACACAAGCATCTCTATCCTATGTCTTCTCTTCTCCAGGTAGAACAAACCCAGGTCCCTCATCTTCTCCTCCTATATGCAGTGCACCAGCCCTCCAACCATCCTGGTAGCCCTTCACTGGGCTGGCTCCAGTACATCCATGTCTTTCTTGTACTGGGGAGCTCCAAACCGGGCCGTGCTCCAGATGTGGTCTCAGAAGTGCGAAACAGAGGAAGGATCACTCCCCTGCAGCTGGGGGATGCAGTCTTGCTGGTGCACCACAGTATGGGGTTAACCTTCTTTGCCCCAAGGGCACTGCTGACCCACATTCACCTTCTTTTCCACCAGGACCCCCTCGTCCTTTTCAATAAATCTGTTTTCCAGCTCCCCTGGCACCCAGCCTGTGCTTTTCGGTATTACAAACAGTATAATTACTTATTCCATTTTTTTCCTCAGAAATTTTAGTTAAATTGACTCATCAATAATTCCTTCATTTGTCTTTCTCTCCCTTCTTAAGGATAAGTACTGCATTACACCTCTTCCTGTCTTCAAGTACCTCATCCATCTTCCATGCGCTCACTAGAACAGTCATTACAAGCTCTGCAATTCCACTGTCTGTCTCTTGAAATATTTAAGGATGAAGCAAGGGCAGCCAATTTGAAATTCTCTCATGCGTTTGAGTGTTGAAACTGGCTCCTTCCCTGTTCGAGACCGAGATCTCACTCCCTTATCCCTGGCCTTAACACTGCTCTCTGGTCACAGCCGATATTTTTAGGACAGACTGCACTTCAGCCTTCTCAGCATCATCCATCAATCTCTCTTCTGCACCACTGGATGAAGAACCAGCTGTCTCTCAGATCTTCGCTTTATTTTATGGCAGAACATACAGACCCATAAAAGCAGCTATGAGAGAGACACACATGTCCCTTGGCTTCATGAAGTGTCCTGCTTTCTGAATTCATCCCTACATGTTCAAGCAACGCACGCTGGAGGGTTGTCCTCAGCCAGTGCTGCCCCAAACGCTTGTGGTTGAAAGAGGCAGCACTCTCAGCCTCCACGACAGATGGGACACAGATTTAAAGTATCCAGAATTAAAGTACCAAGCCTTCCCTGAACTCTTTTGTTTGTTTTCCTCCCCCCTCCCTCTTCCCCAGAGTGGAGATATAATTTAATAACCCAGTACGTAATTAGTAACACAGCTAAGGAGATTTTGGGTATACAAGCTGCATCATGGCAATGTTCCCTTGAGCAGAGCTCCCACCATCCCTTTCAACTCCGATTGCTTCGTCCCTGCCTTGGTTATTCACACAGCTTTGGAAATTCCTATGGCTCTGCTCACCAAACTGCACGACTCAGCAGAAAGCTTCTGGAGCAGGTCCCACCATTCTGTTTGTCCATGCATTGCAGAGGTCCCCATGCTGCCAGCGAGCAGTAAGTTGTCACTCCTGAATTTATTCTCAGTCTGCCTGCCAGTGGGGAAGGAGCCTGGCATGCCCATGTGTACACAGACACAACCGAAATGCGTGGGACAACAAGGTGCTCAGAAAAGTCCTTTCTGAAAGGACTTGTTCCTTGGAGGAACAAGCTAGCAGCACATCCACCCCAGAGCAGCACAGCGAGACACCAGCTTGGGACATGACAGAGCTTCTACGGTGAACCTCAGCGGAGACAAACTTTTAGGCATGGCCCCCACACTTTCCACCCCAAGACCCTTCATAGGAAAGAGACATCCTTGCAGCCAAAATCCATGATCCTGCCAACCTCACCACATACCAGCTGCCACCGGGGAACAGGCTTCTTCTTCAGCTAATTACTTCTAATTGCAACGTTCCCAGTTCTGCTTCTCACTCTGTGTTGTCCTAATACGGATGCATGGAGAGAGGTAGAGATGTTTTTCACTGCATCTCTACGCACATGCAAAGGTTAGGACATCTCCATGCACAAAGATGTTCAGCAGCCCCCGAGGAGCTGTTGGGAGGTTTCCAGAACCCAACAAACAAGCTGGGTCTGTGACTGGGGACTCCTCTTCTGCCAGAGCTTGACTGTTGAAAAAAGGGCTCATTTTAAACTTAAAGGGATCAGTAAAACTCAATTGCTTGAGCAAGATGAGAAAATTGAGCTAATGGTTTTGGTGCTTAATAAGCTATTTTTGTCCTCTCACAAACAAGAATTCATCATTTCAGAAAAAGTCGATGTTTCTATCAGAAAGAAAAATCATCCTTCGCCTACAGCAAATCAGGCTCCGGGGTTGGGATTCCCAAATCTTACTGGATGAGCTGCTAATGCTTTGGTGTGAGTGTGGGCCAGCCTCTCCTTTCTTTGCATCGACCTACACTCACACACACACACATGTGCATACTGACTCAGCACCGCGGTGGGTGGCCTCTTGCAGACGCAGAAGATGGATGCAGAGATCCAGACCTCAAAACAAGCCCTACTTACTGTCAGCCACATCTGTTGGTCTCCCAGGAAAAATACTGCGCGCCTCTTGATCTAGCAATGAGATTTTCTCTCTCCCCTCACATTCCCAGCTGGCTCTTGTAAACCAGAAACCTGAGCCAACCTGTTTGTGCTCCTCAAAATGTGCTTGTCCTCTTCTTCTCCTTGAAACCTATATCTCAGATGCCCTTGCAGAAGATGTGCTGGGGTCCCCAGCTCTCTGTGTGCTGGGCCTGGTGTACGGGATGTGAAATATGATTGCTTTCCGAAATCACGTGTACAGCAGCTTTGCAGTTGCTCTACAGCATGTCCAAACCGACTGCATTTCTCAGATGTACACCTAGTGCCATCTGACATACCTTAGTACGTCCTCTTTGTCCTCCGGCCACCTGTATAAAAGGGCACCGATCTCTCACAAGTCTTGTGTCATATTTTCTGGGCACATAGGGATGTCTAAGATACATCAGGACACCTTAAATTCCTTCCTGTTGCCCTTGTGTGGGCCACAGATGTGAGCCCTGAAGCTCTGCTAGCAAGAGACCTCTTGCTGTCTACTAGCAATGGGAGGTTGCCTTCCATGTGGTGTCTGAAGCAGGAGCTGAAACCCACCCTACGTGGCCGCTAATCTCCATAGTCTGTTCACCCCCGTTCGCTACCGTTAAATGTGGTACAGGTCAGATAAACCCTGGTGACTTCTGACTTGCAACGGTTTGCACCCAGAGTCCTTCCCCACCGCTGCATCGACTTTAATTGCTTTAGAATATGCTATGTTCACTCAATTAGAGATTTATCTACTTTTGCGCCACTGTGACTAAGCACAGAAATTGGTCTACGGCTTCCACTGTCACTCAGACGATGCACACCCCCAATAAAACCGGTCGCTGAGAGTTTTGACACAGAACCAGGGAGGGCATAGTCAAGTTTGATGTTATTTACTGTGAAAGGAAAACCATTTCATGCAGCTCCAATTAAGCTGTCATAGTCGGGGGGAAAAGAGAGTCACAAGTTCTGCTCCGAGTCAGACACAAGATCTTCAAGCACTGTCATCAGCAACAGAGAGAACCGGGAATCGTTTTTCCCTTCCGTTGGCTCCTCTTTGATGCTCCTGTGAGACGGCAGCGTGGAAGCGTGGTGGAAACCTCTCTGCTTGCTGCAGATGGTAAATCAGATATCTTAAAATTGCAGCTGGAGTTGCAAATTGGGGATAGCCAGTCTCCTGACTGCATTTTGATTATGTCAAATTGCATTTGTCACTAATATCCCAGGATTATTCCTTTCCAAGCTTGAGCTGGCCGCTTTATCAGCCGCTGCAGACAACGCATTAGCTAGTTTTAACTACAGTTGCTTTCCGTTTGGGAATTTCCTTCTGTGAGGGGTAATGAAAACATACTTATAGTAACGGAGCGTCAGATGGTACAACCAGGCTCACTTCTTCAGAAGAGCAAGTCCACTTTACCCTGTGGTGATCTATCCTTCCTTAGGGTATTGTGAGTAATTTTCTCCCCTTCAGTTAAAATATTAAGAATTGTGAATTCCGACTCGACTACCCTTCCCCGTCAGCGATGTCCTTCCTTTCAGTGGTGTGGTTTTGACCATTAGGACAGTGAGGCATCGGAAAAGGGTGCCCAGAGGCATTGTGCAGTCTCCATCCCTGGATGTTTTCAAGACCCAACTGGACAAAGCCCTGAGCAACCTGGTCTGACCTCAGAGCTGACCCTGCATCGAGCAGGAGGTTGGGCCAGAGACCTTCTTTCTGAAGCCCTTTCCAACCTGAATTATTCCATGATCCCTATGCCCTTGTTTTGTGAATGCTCTCCTGGAGCAACCTCCATCCTATCACCTCTCCCAACATCTCCTGACCTCCCTTTCCCCTTTCTCTCCCCCATGCAAGCGTAGAACACCCGAAGGGTCAGTGCCACTTTCCCTTACAAGGGCTAGTATATGAGGAGAAAGAGCCTTAGTGCCTGCCCTGGAGAATTCCCCCTTTCGTTCAAACATTAGGGGTGACATTTTTGTCCCAAATGGCCAGGATTTGAGACCTTTCTGAAGCAGGCGATGGGCAAGTGCAACCAGACTGTGCTCTCCTGCAGGAGGAGAAAGTAGACACTCTCCTGAGGTCCCTCCTGTACCGGTGATTGTCTTCCACTCAAGCACAGGCTTAATTTTAAGCACATAGGGAGCTTCAAAGCAAGAGCATTTTCCTAATTCCTCGCTTTTACTGCCACATCAGTAAGAGACCAATAACTGAAACTGCTCGGCAGCTACTTGGTCAGCTCATCAGCTGTTTACGGGCCTGGCTGCGAAATCTTTAATAGTCAGACCGATCAGCCAAGGTGGCATCTACCTGCAGAATCAGCATCTCGCACACCGTCGCTCTGCGCCCGGGTGGAACAATAGCAGGAGAGTTTCTGGGTGGTCCCTCCTATAGGACACAGTAACCGACAGCAGGAAAAGCTGCCAAGCTTTGGGAAAGCACAGACCCTGCAGGAAGCTGTTGAAGCCTCTGTGGTGAATGCACATGCCAGCTGAATTTATGTCCTGGGTGGATGGGATTTATTACAGCAGTGGTACTGATTAGGTTCAGAAAAAGACAGTGGTGCAACTCGCACGCCGCCTTCATGGAGGAGGGGGAGGACCAACACACCGCGGCCAGTATCCCAGGGAAAGCAGGCACATTTCTCATGGGCAGTGGGATAAGGAGCTTGAAGTGAATGAAAAACCATGACGCACACCTTGAATTGCAGCTCTTCACCCTCCCCTTCACAGTCTGTCCCCGGAGCCGTCTCAAACCTCAGCAATGTCCCACAAGGTCTGCACATGAGGTGGGGTTTCCATAGCCAGTTCCATCACCATCTCATCTCACTGACCGATAAACCATCTCTCCGTAGGGATGAAGAGGTTATTGCAGGGACTTGCCGGTGGCAAAGTTAACAAATCATGCAGAGCCAGGGTGCTGGAACACCCTTCCGTTCCTGTGCTGTGCCGTGCTACCTGGCTCCTGCGCAGGCAATGGGCAAGTTGCAGCCACATCAGAGAAGCTGCAGCCACATCAGAGGTAATCACAAGCCAGACCACTCACAGCATACCATCACACTGGGTTTTTGATGTGTGTTCCTCTGTGTTCTGGCATTCCTTGTCTGAAATAGTGATGGATTTGGACTCACCTGATGTTCAGAGTTTCCCAGGACCCAGCTCTTCTTCTGCAGTAGGGTGGCCCTGAGAACCCTCCCCGCTAGGAACATCACATCCTATTTTGTACCTTACCTGTTATGTGCCTGTTCACTCTGCCAGCGACATGCTGGTCCAAGCTGGACCTCTCTCTTGATGTACCTGCCCCGTACCCAGTGCCTAAAGGCCAGCTAAGCCCATGCCACAGAGCTCATGGGACACTTGTCGGAGGAACAGCAGCAGCAGTCACCAAAGCCTCTTTCAACCCATCCAGCTGCATCCATCCTGTGCCCATGATGCTCATCACGTTACTATCTGGAGCTATTTGTTCATCCTGCACTCTGTGCTTCATGCCTTCCCTCCAGTGAGCTGTCATTCCCAGGCTGCCTCCGAAACAAGGCTGGGAAGCCAGAGGAACCCAGCTTTGCCCTCGCAGCTTCCTTCTGCTTTGGCATTTATTTTACTTATTCGCCTTTAGCACCACACCATGTGACAACGAGCAATGTATAGCCTGTCATCGGAGGGAGAGGGGAGATCACTCAATACCCTCCTCTTTCATTTTGCTCTGACTGAAAGCCACCCATGTGGATTTTAAGACTCTGCTAATTTCCCTTCAGCTCTGCAAGCTATCAATCGCCTATGCCCATATGAATATTGTTCTCTCACTCAAAGAGGGAAATAATTGAAACCGACGGAAAAAAAAAAAAAGAAAGACTGAAGGGAGAACTACACGGTCTCAAAGGGATTCACTTGAAAACAGGCATCGCCCTCCAGGGCTTGGACTCCGTCCCAGACACGAGAGCAGGGACTGGAAACCTACCACCCAACAGGACAGTGGCCTGGGTTTTGCAGCACCCTAGGAGGGATGCCGTGACTCTTGGACTGGTGAGCTTTGTTCTGAGATCCCAGGCTGCATCCCAAGGCATGGGAAGGGGGAAGATACAGGATGCTGGGCCAGCGACCAGGTTTTAAACCAGGGAAAGAAAGAGAAGTGGGAAGCCCTGTGCTGCCTAGTGTAGGAGGCTCAAAGAGTCCCTATCAAAGACTGCACAGCCGCAACCTCAGATGTTCATTAACATATTCTGCTAAATCATCAGCATATGCTAAGTCAAAGCACATGACACGCCATGCACAAGGGAAATAGATGGGGTGCTCAGCAGCTTCTTCTGCCTCATCTTCCTCCAAGCCCACAGGTACAGCAATGTTGTTGGGATATCTCATCCCTGTATGATCTTCCCCCAAGGCAGCCTGCTCTGTTTCATCTCTCCATTTGCTGCTTCTTCCATTGAATGACCAACAGTCTGTGCCTGACTTGGAAGTCCTTCGTCAACCCTAGGTGAACTTCTGTGGAGCTCCCACAATAGACACAACCTGTTTCTACCTGTTCCTGCTTGTGGCAATCCCAGCACCCATTGTCCAGGCAGGAGTTTCTGCTGCGACCAAAGGGGTGAGCACATATCTGGTAAGGACCACACTTGGTGATGGTGGAGCATCATGCCTGTGTGTCCTGGGCAGCCACACAAGACTCCCCTCACCCAGAGGATGCTACCTATCCAGAATGCAGGAGCTGGTGCCCACCCAGAACATCATCCCTTACCCTGAAAGACTCAGAAAGTGGGATTTGCCTCGTCTGCCTTTAAGGGAAGGATGTAATTGTCTAAATAGGCAGATAGTGCCAGTTGTGACATGTTGGGGTGCTTGCAACATCTACATGGGACTGTAGATATGGCTTAAGACCAAAGGAGACCACTGCCCTTTCAGAGCCACAGCTGAAGAGAGAGAGACCTCATCGCTCTCTACAACGACCTGAGAGGAGGGTGCAGTGAGGTGCGGGTCGGTCTCTTCTCCCAAGGAACAAGCGATAGGACGAGAGGCAATGGCCTCAAGTTGTGCCAGGGGAGGTTTAGATTGGATATTGGGAAAAACTTCTTCACGGAGAGGGTTGTCAAGCACTAGAACAGGCTGCCCAGGGCAGTGGTGGAGTCCCCATCCCTGGAGGTATTTAAAAGCCAGGCAGACGAGGTGCTCAGGGACATGGTTTAGTAGTGGACAGGTATGGTTGGACTCGATGATCTTAAAGGTCTTTTCCAACCAAATGATTCTGTGATTCTATTCTAGGAAGGTCAGGAAGGATAAGGCACTCGGATACCTCGAACGTCTCTAGATGCCTTGTTTGGGCAACTGAATCAGGCACTGCGTGCCTACAGGGTAACATCTTTCTCTCTGCCAGTCAAGCTGGCCTCACCCTAAAGTCAGGGAAGGGAAATAGGTACTTTTAGAGCACAATTAATTAGTCTTATTTCCAGACGTTGACATTAGGATGAGACAAATCATATTCTCCACTCTGATCTTACTGACTCAAACTCCGGTAACTAGAAAGGGAGCGGGGCTCATCATCGCTGATGGGAAGGTCTCTGTTGCACACGTCTTCCTTTATTCCAACAAATACCAACCCAGACTTCTCAAACCAAGTCCTTAGGAGAACCTCTTTTGCCATTAATTTCTGTGTCATCCTACGCAGCACACGGCTACTGGCTCAGGAGGGGTTTAGTTTCCAGAGGTGATGGGTAGATGGTGAGCGGAGTGGATTCAGATTTTCTCCACCCCAATCAGCACCTTCTTTGCAAACCTCCACAGAAATCTGCTTTTGGTTTACAATGGTCCCAAATGTCATGATTCATTTTAGGATGAAGAAAACATGGGTTTTTTCAGGATTGTGATTGGGAAAGGATAGGAGAAGGGGAGGGCTAAAATGCTGTTTGTTTGGGTTTTTGTTTCTGTCACCAGAAATTCTGAATTTAGGTCAGCATGAGCCCCTTTTCCAGCTGAAAACATGTTTGCAACCTGAGGAGTTCTCGAGCAGAGTGAGCAGCTCATGTCGCCTGGTCCATCTGGCATTTTATCATGGCTGAAGTCAATGGCTGGCATATCTAGTGCTAAGACAGAAAAGCCTGTTGCCAGGAATGTGCATGAAGAGATTTTTGTTCCTTCTAATAAAAAATGTTTAAAAACCCAAACCTCTGAAACTTCTCAAATGTCAGCTCCACGGTAGAGGCTGCTGTACCACCATAAAACAGAGCAGGCTTCTCAGGAGACGGAAAACAATAAAAAGCAGGAGAAGTACGTTTCACTCTCTCCTGCCAAAGGAAAATAATCTCAGCCTACAACAGATTTATTTTGGCAAACTGTTGCACAGGGGGAAAAAAAAAAAGAAAAAAGAGAGAGAAGAAGTGGGATGATATACAGAGAAGACTTAAGTGTTTCTGAACAGTTCTGCTTTCACCTTAGCCACTGCCTTCATGATGCTGGAAACCTGGAGTGCATCTTTCTCTCTTTTCTCCTCTCCGGATTGAGGAGTCCCAGACTATTTTAGTCTCTCTTCGTGGAGAAATGCATCCATCCTCTTGATCACTGTAGCTCTCTTCTTTGTTCTTCTTCTTGCTCCACTGCATGTAAGTATGCTCTGGTCCACCTGTAGAGACCAGAACCGTGCACAGTAGCGGTGGCAGGACATCTCATAGCAGTAGTTGAGGACATATAATCTGCCTTCTACCTTATATTCCTCTCTCATCTGTCTGACATGGTCTTGAAAGCCTCCAGCGATGGAGGTTTCTCTGTTTCCCCAGCTAGTCAGTTTAAGGTTTCACCTATTTATTGCTGTGAAGTGTTTGCTAGAGGCTGCCTGATCTCTTCTCCACTGCAGCTTTGGACCATCACTCACCAGGAGGCATGAGTAACAACTCATTCCTTCCATCTCTGCAGCTGCCTCCTAGGTGTTTGAAGACCACTTCCATGTCTCATTCCCATGTCATCCTTTCTATACAAACCAGCCCTTCAGCTTTTACTCCTGCTTAAAGTTTTCTCTTCTTTGGGATCCTTCCTGGAGCAGGATGCTTCACAACTTTGCAGCACTGGGGATTCCATGTATTGCCATATATTCCATATATTCTGTGTAGTTTTGCATTTTAAGTGTTAACTTGCCCCAAGATGAAAATGGACTAAAATTACAGTAATCCAGAAGGGCAGTAATACAGGACATGGAGCTGTTGGAGCGGGTCCAGAGGAGGCCACAAAAATGCTCCGAGGGCTGGAGCCCCTCTGCTACGAGGCCAGGCTGAGAGAGTTGGGGCTGTTCAGCCTGGAGAAGAGAAGGCTGCGGGGAGACCTTAGTGCGGCCTTGCAGTGCTTCAAGGGGGCCTAGAGGAAAGATGGGGACAGGCTTTTTAGCAAGGCCTGTGGTGACAGGACAAGGAGTGATGGTTTTAAACTAAAGGAGGGCAGATTTAGGCTGGATAGAAGGAAGAAATGTTTTACACTGAGGGTGGTGAAGCACTGGCACAGGTTGCCCAGAGAGGTGGTGGAGGCCCCATCCCTGGAAACATTCCAGGTCAGGTTGGACGGGGCTGTGAGCAACCTGATGTGGTTGAAGATGTCCCTGCTCACTGCAGGGGGTTGGACTGGATGGCCTCTACAGGTCCCTTCCCACCCAAAGCATTCTGTGATTCTATGATTCTATGAATCCAAATAAAGAAAACTATGGTCCCAGTCCCCTCAGTGACCCAGTGTCCCCATGTCACCTCAGCCCATCACCTGAAGAACAGAGACAGCCAAATGCATCAGCCCAGCTGAGAGAGAATAGCTTTGCTGGTTAGACCACAGGACTAGGAAAATGGCAGAGGCTAACGATTTATCGTTATTTCACCATCTGCTGACTTCAGAAAGAAAATAACCCACTTCTTCCCTTTCATCATTGGACTTTGGGAGTGTTTTCCCATCGCCTCCCTGTTGAGTCTCCCTCCTCTCCTGAGGAATCCACAACAGTAATAATTTATTTTCTTTCAAGCTGTTTTAAGGCTAGGAGCTTTCTGACACATTTAAATTTTTTATCTTGTAAATAAGGCACTTGGCAGCAGGAAAAGATCTGCAGCAACCCATTTAAAAACGAAGCACATCTTACACAAGGGTGCAATGTTTTAGACCTTTCTGCATCACCGCTGGCCAATGTGGGTCACAAAACCAGAGCTGCCCCTCCACACGGCAGCACCGGCACTCAGCCCAGATCAGCATCACCCCTGGAGAGGAGCGTTGAGGCAGAAGAGTTTCTGGTCCACACGAAGGCAGCCTCAAAAGCACTTCTGAACCGCACGCAGCTGATGAGTGCCATCCACCCTCGCCAGCGTGGGCCGTTATAATGATTGCAAGGCGAAGGCAACCTAAAAAGTCCTTCCAAGAGCAGGTGTCTGCCTGTGGGAGATCAAAGCGCTAATTCTCTCAGCAGGTTGGAGGTATCACAGGCGGCAGCTTTTGCAGTAAAATTGTTTCCCTGAGCCAGTTCCTCGCTGGGTTCAGGGAGGTCCTGAACTGACTGGTGTAAATCTGGAGAAGTTCTGCTGGGTCAGGGAAGTTATATGCACGCACCAGCAAAACCACGGACTGAGCTTGCAGGACAGCTGTCTGGAAGAGGCTGCCAGATAAAGGGAGAGATGGGGACACGACCTCGCACAGCATTTAAGGGGATGCAGGAGAAAAAGCAGGAAGAGGTCCTTGCTTTTTACTTTGCTGAGATGGAGGTTTCCCCCTCATCATTCCCCTGCTATCTGCAAAAGCAGGTGACGTTCTTGGAGAGGCATCCAGAAGGATGTCCCTGGGTGCATCCAAAAGAAGGTTTAAGCAGCTGTGACTGGAGTCACTTCACCAGAAACTGAGCTCAAAGAGGTCTTCACCTTTACGTAAAACCATTTCCAGCCATGCACACGCTCCTGACTCCAATGCAGCTTCTCCTCCACGCTGTCCTGCAGATGGAGTGCTGGTTGCACAGCCCCGTATGGTGTCTTTCCAGGGGAGCAACAGAGAGATTCAAGCAACTGTGCTAGGGAAGCTGTTGCTTTGCGAGCCGGGAGTGGGTTTGCGACTAATAAACAAGCACCAGACACAAAGGCTAACTTCTTCCCTCAGCTGGCTTTTCTACTGCAGAATAAAAAAGTGCATTTGAACCAAAGCAACACAGAGAAACTGCCTCCTAGGGCTCTGGACCTGAAGCCTGCATGGGCTTACCTGGCTCCCATCACCTGGTCCTTCATCCGCTTCTACGGATAGCCAAACTAAAGGGACCCTGTGCAAATATTAAACAAAACTACCCCTGTGCAAGCAGAGCACCTGGGACGTGCAATGGGCCTGGAGCCCAACACAGACACTGTGGGATATAGTCTCTCACCACCTCTAAACAGAGCCTAGAATATTTGGTTAGCCCTTTAGATGGCCAGGAAAGAAGGAACGAGAAATACTGTCCTAAGAGAAGAAAATTGCAAAGGTTTCTTCCAAAGGAAAGGATGGAGATATAAATTTCCTTTTTTATTCTACCCCAGACTGTCATCCTATTATTTTGCATTTTAATAGCAATTCCTCTTTTCCCATGATTACAGATATCTTAATTAATAGTGAAGGAGCCGGTAAAGTAGGGACACCTAAGCAATTAAGAACATACTGGGGAAAGTGAGGGGGTTTGGCGGCGTGCCTAAATTTTGCAATAGCTTTCAGGTGGTCTCTTGTGCCACATCCTCTGCTGGGGGGCTGAGAAGGACTTAGTTTTGCATCAAAGTCTTCAGGCGTTGGGGATAGCAGAGAAAATCCCCCATATCAAGCCCTAGTCAATTATAATTCTCTAAGCACCGAGTTCAGCTCTCCATTCCCTGTCGTGGTTACTTTGATGCATCAAGACGAGCAGCACAATGACAGCTGCAAGGTCCGAGGTGACCACGGATTTGTTACAATAATCACGGGTTTAATCAGAGTCGGTAGGATCCTTGAATTACTTGATGGCTGCTGTCATCAGCTCCCATCATCTTCCCAGAGCTCTTCAAAGATGACACAAGTGCTAGGCTCTGCATGTCAATAAAGGTCCAGGCACGTAGCGTCTGTAATAAATATCAACCATTGCAAACCATCCTTTATCTGAAATAGATATATATACACCAAACCAAGCATAGGCTGACTATTTATTTGGAAGATTTAATCTCTTTCCCCATAGACAAACTGTCAGACAGTACATCAAAATCTCTACTAGTTCATCTGTTATTCATAAAATAATTTATGAGAACAGGACTCTCATCCACAGAGCGCTTTTTTATTGCCACTTCATGAGAAGTATTCAGCATTTGACCTGTTTTGACTGGCATTATTGGCCCCATCCTTACCTTGCAAGAAGCGAGCATTAATATTTAGACTCTGATAAGGTTGTGATGGCTGTCCGTTAAACCATAGCAACCAGTTAAGGCTCTGTCCTGCCAGTATTGTAAAGAAAGTACAGAAAAATATTTGTATTTTAACTCTTTTTATTGCCCCAAGTTCAGATTGCTGCATTTCGAGAGTGTCTTCTACCACACCGTGACCTCCATTTAATCCAAAACTTAGATATAAAAATTCAGCCTTTAACATATTTCTTCATAGTGAATCATATCTTTTCCCCTGTGGTAACCCACTGAAGTTAGTGCAGCTGGTTCTGGAGCGAGGATGTCAGAACCTGGTGCAATATAGTTATAAAATCAGTTATATTCACACTGAACCCTGTTCAACCCAGATGAAAGCCAGTAACGTTGCTTCAGAGATGCACGAGTTCTCAGAGAACAGCCTAGGCTCTGCATATAGATGAAGACCTGGCCAGGCAACATCTGTAATATAGAACAGCTGTTCTAAAAAAATGTTTTGCTTGAAAGAAAGTGACGGAGCAAAGAGTGAAAGCATTGAGCAGAGCCCGACTTGAAGTTGCTGCGTTCGTCGACGCAGAAGCCAAAAATCTTTCAAAAAATCGCTCTTGACAGGGAAACCACTGAACATTTGCACTCATTCATAAAACGAACAAATTTCTTTTGGGCTTGGGACCCTCTGAGGAATGGCTTCTCCCGTTCCAAGCGCTGACTTCATTCTCTACAGGCAATTATAGTAAGACGGCAGTTAAAAAAAATACAGATCGATCAAGATTAAATGGAAGTATGTTAGTCCCCCTATGGTACACATCCAGGCTGTTCTGAACAGACCCAGAAATCAGCACTTTTCCCCCTGATTCTTTGGCCCCAATGTCATTGCAATCACAGGAGACAATAAAGGTTGGTCATGGATAGATACGTATCTCTAGGGCACGTTCTCCATATCCATTCAGACAAAACAAAACTCAACCAAAAGCGAATGAAAAAAAGCTAATTTTAAAAATACCCACACGAAGCAACACAGTTTTGGTATCTTGCTACATAACGCCCCTTCTGGCTACACATTTACCATTCCGTGCACTTTTTCTCCATCCAGCATCCTTGCACCCGTTACCGTCAGTAAGAGAAGGGCCTGATTTCCCTTTGTGGTGATCTGGGAGTTGAGCAGACAAACGCCCTACTGGGAGAGCTGGGCCCTCCAGGGGTGACCATGAAGGGTCAATGCTGTTGCACAAGGCATGGGTGAGATCTTGCATGGGATCAGGAGCACAGTCCTCATCCCTCCCCTGTGCACCAGCGGCACCCTCAGGAATTAACCCTGCTGCCAAAATAACTTCTCCAACCCACAGGTTGCCTGCATCCATGGGCAAAGAAACTCCTCGGGAGGGATCATGACATATAGAACTGGCACCAGGAGACCCACTGATTCCTCATTTTTGACATATGGGGAGAAGCAGGGAATCCCCTTGTCCTCTCTCCATGTGGGGTCGTGCTTTGGGTTTGCTTTTTTCTAGGGTCAATAGGATGGAGGAATTTAAGCCATCCAGGCAGTCACAACTTCATGGGGGTGTAAAACGATGAAGTTGTCAAGGCAGAAACAGGCAGGATTCAGTGCTCAGCCTCTCAACAGGCTGACACCACAACAGAGATGTTGTCCTGGACAGAGGAGAAAGCAGTGGATAAGTTGCTCCCAGGTGTGACCATGAAGGAGCAAGCTCAAGGGTTGTACGTGACAGGTCCATTCTCCTTCCCAGCATTTTCTACACATTTTCCAAACCAAAATGGACATAAAACTGGAAGAACACAGCTTCCATGAGACCTCAGTGTCTGAATGTTTCTCCAGGTTGATCTCGGTTACCTCACACCTCTCACGTGGTTGCCCTTAACGTAGACAGAGGAAGGGCCAGAGCAGAAAATGCAGCTACAGCCTTGTTCCTCAGAGTTACGTGCACACTGGCGGTGTCTGTAACAGCAAACAAAGCAAGGCACAATTATTATATTAACGATTTAGTAGCATGAGTCATCACAGGTCAGGAGTGGAGCCCATGGGTTTTACCACCATATGTGCAGCTTTGGAGAGGCAAAGGGCAACTTAGGCTGCGACGATCCATGGAAACGGCTGCCGCCCACTCTCTGAACAGACCAAGATAAATCATACACCTTTATTTCTGGTGTTGTTTGGCTTTTATTGCCTCCTCTATTAAAAATAGCTTGACTCTGTATTGGATTTGTCACTTAAGATATACCCCATGATTAGCTGTTTGGACTGTGAATGTATATCCCATGGCAGAACCACTGTCTGGAGAGAAAACAGATGGGTAAAAAATATTTACTCATGAGTACAATGATGTATTAAAGAAAATTGTAAGCTGACACAAATACCTTCTGCAGGTAGTAGTCAAATTTTAGCTGTGGTGTTTGATGGTTTTTTACATGATCCACTGCGCAAGGAAAAGATAAGAATTAAGACTAATGAATTTTGCACCGTTAGCTCTCGACACAATTAAATATTCACCTGCCTTTCTTATGTCTTCATTTATAGGTGGAGATGCTAGGGTTCAAACAGCGAAGTGATCTTTCCCTCACTGACACAGAACTGAATTCAGCCACCGCGACTCCCCATGCCAGCGTCATTTGGCAAAACTGTTAGAGCATGGGGCTGCTGAGTCAGCACCTCTTAGAAAGATTTAGTTTCATTATCAAGCAGGTTCCTCGAGAGGAGGTGATGGCACGTTCATCCAGAGCTCTAAGTGAGAGGTTTCTACTGTGGAAAAAGAACATAAGGAAAAATAACCCGGAGCATCCTTTCCAGGGCATTAAATCCATAGCAAAGAACTAAAGGGCAGTACAATTCCACCCACTGCCTCTACGTCCTGTTTTTAGACAACTTGGGGCTCATCAGCAGACCTGTGCTCTCATTTAATGCACCAAAATGACAAAAAATAAAGAAGTGTTTGGCTCTGTCCCGGTTCCCATCTGGTGCCACTGCTGAAGGGGTGGGGATGAGCATAGAGCCTAGCAAAGCCAGACTGCTGCGGCCAAGGAAGACATCTGGAGGGCTGCCATCAGCCTGTCCCCGTCTGCCGGTGGCTGATAGCGGAGATCCCGGCACTTCTGCTGCTGGAGACGCCCTTGGGGCATTCTGATGAGCTCTCAAATTATTTTCTTCCCCTCCAATTAATTAAACAGCTATCTATGGCATCCAGAGCAGCAACATTTTTAATCTAGCATGTCAAGGCAGCCATCTGTCCTTCCTCCCTGAAGCTATAGGAACTTGTCCTGTTACAGATAGGGTAATGCAATCACAGAGAGACGGTATCGATTGGACAAACACATCGCTGCCGCGTGTTTTGGCTCTTCCCCCCCTCCTTTCTGCTCTCTCAGTCCCTTCTACCCATTCTACGAGATTTCTCCCTATTCTAATTGCTTTTCCAGGTTTCTCTGCTTTCTCTCCTCTCCTTTCCTTTTTCTTATTCACTGTTTTCCCAGTTCGTTAAGGCGTTGCAGCCTGCTCTCTTCTAGTTCCTACTGGCACTTCCCAATTCTCCTCCACAGTCAATGCACATCTCTGCACTCCCAAAACCTCTTTTCTCTACTCAGTTTCTCTGGGCAAATTCTTTGCCATATTCCTTGAGTCACACAGTGCAACCTCCTAGGGGTTCCTCCTCTCCCTGGGGAGAGGGGCGAGTATTACGATATGGAGCAAAGCAGAAAGCATGATAACCTGGGTGGCTGTAGGCAAGGGCCTCCATTGCCTATAGAATGATAGAATCACAGAATCACAGAATCACAGAATCGTTTGGTTGGAAAAGACCTTTAAGATCATTGAGTCCAACTGGTATGGTTGGTCCGCTACTAAACCATGTCCCGAAGCACCTCGTCTGTCCGGCTTTTAAATACCTCCAGGGATGGGGACTCCACCACTTCCCTGGGCAGCCTGTTCCAATGCTCAACAACCCTTTCCGTGAAGAATTTTTTCCTAATATCCAATCTAACCCTCCCCTGGCACAACTTGAGGCCATTTCCTCTTGTCCTAGAAAGGGTCTAGTACTATTTTAGATGACCTGGGGCATCCTGCCTTTTTTCCATCTCCTTGCAGAAAGGTGTTTGCCCTAAGTCCTGCATGACGGTGTTTTATTTCAGCTGATCTTATGTCTGAAGGTCAAGACTAAAATTAGGAGTATTCAGGTTCCTGTCATGGTTCATTTCTATCCTTGTCCATCTCATCTCAGGTGCTCAAAGGGCTGACAAGCATGTGGGGACTGACTGCGTGAATTATGCAGTTAGAAAGACTGATGTTCCCACCTCACATAATATTATCCCCAGCACAAGCCTACTGATAGTTCTCCCAAAGACCTAATTTCTGGCATCGCTGACTACACGACTACATGAACATTTCATTTTCTTACATCAAAGTCTCCTGTCACTTTTAAGGGTATTTTTCATCCTCATTCACATGCTAAAATGCTTAAAAACATTAATATCCAAGAGTAATATCCATCAGATAGATTAAGAACACCGTTCACGGATGTTATTTGAGTATCAAGGGGAGAGAGAAAACCTGATTCAAGAGTCTTTAAACGTCAAGACTAACAGCCTGGGTTTATTCACGTCCTTCTCTCTAAGCAAGAGGTGACTTTGGAAAAGGGACTCAAGTATCTATTGTCTCCCATTGTGAATTAGTGACGTGATGTCTTGATGGTGCTTTTGAAACCATTAAGTTGTGTATAAATACGATGCATTGCTAAGAAAGGTGTGAAGGGGAGGATAGAAGCCTGGAGAGGATGTACAGATGGACAACATCCTTCCAAGGTTGATTCATCAGCACAGCCTGATCAAGGGAAGTGTTTAAAAGATTGCAGCTCACAGCAAATGTGCACAGAGTTCAGTACCTCCCCACTTAGTGAGTTAAATGGCCCTTTCCATCTTCCACTTTTACGTTAACACCTTGTTTATTTGTATGTGTTGTAGTAAGGCTTAAACTGCCCAGTACAATGAGACTGTCAATATCCCTAAAATCCAGTACAGACAGGAACACCAGCGGTGGGGTCCTGGGCTCCCCACGTCAGTTGAAATGATCAGTACACTGAAAGCTTTAACAAAACTCAAAACATAGCCTGAGTCAGGCCAACCAAATTTATTTCCAGCCCTGGAAAGAGAAGAGATGCCGAGAAATTACAATGAAGCTTTCCCTTTGGGCAAATTCTTCCACATCCTGACCCTTTCCATTTCAACCAATTTGCAGCTTCTGATGTAAAATTCTGCTTGGAATTTCCCCCTGCAGGTCTACTAGGGAGAGACAATCTCCATCCAACTGGTGGAAAGGCAGTAACATCCCCTCCATTTTATACATTAAGAATACAGAAAAAAGGAGAATAAATCTGTGTTTACTTTGCCTGTTACGACTAGTCTTGATTTTGACGTGGGGAGCGTATGGACCCACTGCTGTGGGTTCCTACTCAGGTGGGTGTCCGGGCTGGTAACAACAGTAAAACCATACAACTGCTGGGAAACTTCTGCCTGACTCCTCCAGCCTCCAGGAAAAAAACCCATCTGCGTTACAGGGAGACAGACCCAAAATAGTCTTTCCATCTCTAGGCTGGCTCTAATGGAGCTGAAAGGTTTTGGAGTAAGACTGAGCAGGCACTCAAGCCTGAATTTAGGGTTTTAACAATTTAGAATTGGGGGAAGACAATTTCAACATGTGTTTCGGAGGGGGTTAGTGTTCCCCCACCCTTACGCTATCAGCTTTCTCAGCTACTGCAACAGTAAAAGTCATATCCAGACTGCAGAGGAAATCATGTTGATCTTTGTATGCCGGACCTTAATTCACGTCAAGTGTGAAGTTAGGTGCAGAAAGATGGTCATGAACTTAGTTTCTCAGGAAGCAGGGAAAATACTGCTGGAAAAAAAATTGATAATGGGAAAAGAAAGGAGAGAAAGTTGGAACAGGAAGGAAAGGGAGACTGGGAGAAGGAAGGTGAAACATGATCAATTAAAATTTCCCCTGAAAGCCCCAAGCACTCTTTCCCTGGAGTAGAAATTGGAGCTAGAGGCTGCCTTTTAGCTTGCAAGCCTTGGCTTTCCTTCAGCTCCCTCTGTGCAGCCCTTGTCCAATTTATTGCACTGGTGGAACTGATTAGTCCAGAGAGGAACAACCGTCTTGACAAGGGTTATTTGAAACTCCAGCAATAATCACTTTATTCTGAATTCCTCTATGACTCCAAGAGGGCAATTGCAGGTCTCAGCGTAGGGAAGGAACATTGCATATACTAATAGCATCAACACAAAGCAGTCTCACCAGGTGATGTGTTTTGGAAGAAAAAAGGTCAGTCATTTTATCAGAAATAAGACTGGGGGTGTGAGGGTATGATGAGTACATATGGAGCTCTAAAAACATAACCCAGTGCTTCTGCGGAAAGCAAGCCCTGCCTCGAGAGCTTGGGCTGCTAGTGGCACACACAGGTGACACCGCACGTGTACCATCACTTTGGAACTGCAAATCCCAAGCGTCCCAAAACGCACCTCCCTTCCTTCCTTCTGAAGAGTCCTGGTGCTGAAAACCCTGAGAACGAGGAGGGCAAAGGAAATATAGATGAGCTAGAAGACTCCAGCAGAGAGACCTTTCATGGTCCGTGGGCACCGCTGTACAGGGTATCTCACAGCCAGCTCTGGGGACCACGAAGAGGCCACCTATAGCCACCCAACTGTGTCTGACAATATGGACTATGCCTAAGGTGAGGGGAGCCAGGGACAATTCTGGTCACCTCCTAACCGCATCTGCTGGGTCCTGACTCTCCACTCCCTTTCAGAAAATAACTAAAACCCATGAAATAAGGATGCTACAATAGATGATCCAAATATCGCCTGGCTCTTCAGTTGTTCTGGTGTGAACACCGGTCTCTGCAGGGTTCAGTCGGAAAGTTTTCCTCCTCCATGGCACTGCTCTGTGTTCACTGCCTGCACGCTCTCTGTAAAACCAGGTATATTCCAGCGTGAGAAACGAGCCTGTAGCCAAAGTTAGAAATTATCATTTTGCTTCCTTCACTGAAGGGGAAGCGGAGGTGAGAGAGCTCTGGCCCTCATTGCTATTGGCAGACAGGGTGTTGCTCTGAGTATCGGAATTCAGAATAAAAGCAAAATTAAAAGGTGGAAAAAAGGGAAAGGGAGAGAGAAAAAATGCCCATGATTGACTGGAGTGATAAAAATTGTCCCAGGTTAATTTGAAACTTGGCCTGCCTCCGTGTCATGCCTGCTCAGAAGTTCATCCTGGATCCACTCCAGAGCCAGCCCAGGTTTGTTTGAAGTGCAACCCAGTCTCGCCCAGGACTTGACCAGATTAATGTGGAACTGCACAAATTGGCCCTGGACCGCTGGGGTTTTGGCCCAGGTTCCACTCGAAAGCAACTCCGATCTCCGAGGACCTGGGGGAGGCTGCTGGGGAGGGGGAAGCTCCGAGAGGAGGCATCAGGTTCACCTGCTGCTAGCCAAAATAATGAGCCCCATCCAGTTTTATTTTCATCCGAGCGGGTAACAGAGAGGCTTTTTCTTTTTCTTTTTTATGGAGGATAAAGGGAAGGGAGTTGGTTTCAATCCCCGCATGGCAAAACGATGACATACTCCGTTACACGAAGTTAATTATTTTCACAAAGCCTCACATGCTTTCCATTGGCACCGCTCCGGGCTCTGCCCTTCTGCTCTTTGAATTGCCATACCTCCTTGATTAATTCTGTCACAAGAGCGAGCGCAGCTCCAAGCGGGGGAAGTTAAACCGGCTGGATTTCATAAACACTTTCGCAGGCCCACAAATCTTTCGCCGGAGCTCAAAGGGAAATTAATTTGTTACATAAATCTTAGGATAAACGCCACGTTTGGGAGGCTTCCTGGTTTCGTTTTATGAAACAGGGCTGGGCAGAGTCACAGGTTGGTCTCGCGGGACAAAGGCTTGTTGTGGAAACCCGTAAGCCCTTCTAATTGCACTAAAACACCTGCCTTCAAAAAACCATCAGAGCTGCAGGATCAAGCACTGAAAATTTAGGAAATGCCAGAACGAAGGTCGCTGTGCAATAATGCCGGGCAAATAGGGATTGTTATGTATTGGTTTGCTTGCCAAAGCTAAAAAAAAAAAAAATATTAACTTCAAATGAAAACAGATTATTTGTTTGACTGGGGGAAGGGATTGGAACCAATCCCGTGCACCAATCCCGTGAAATGAAATGGATTAATGAGATTAAAAATAAAAGTCTTAACGACTTCATTTGGGATCAGCGTGGAACAAAACCGAAGATATTGCAGAGTGTCCTGGTTTCAGCTGGGAGAGAGTTAATTTTCTTCCTAGTAGCTAGCATAGTGCTGTGTTTTGGATTTAGTGTAAGAAGAATGCTGATAACACACTGATGTTTTGGTTGTTGCTAAGTAGAGCTTACACCAGTCAAGGACTTTCTTTTTCAGCTTCCCATGCTCTGCCAGGTGCACAGGGAACTGGGAGGGGGAACAGCCAGGATAGTTGATCCAAACTGACCAAGGGGCTATTCCATACCATATGACGTCATGCTCAGTATATAAACTGCGGGGAGTTGGCCGGGGGGAGCAATCGCCGCTCGGGGACTGGCTGGGTGTCGGTCGGTGGGTGGTGAGCGGTTGCATCACTTGTTTTCTTTTCCCTGGGTTTTGTTTGTCTCTCTCGTTCTCCTTTTCATTACAATTACTATTGTTATTATTATTATTACTATTATTATTATTATTTTTATTTCAATTATTAAACTGTTCTTATCTCAACCCGTGGGTTTTCTTACTCTTGCCCTTCCGATTCTCTCCCCCATCCCACCGGGGAGGGGGAGGGTGAGCGAGCGGCTGCGTGGTGCTTGGTTGCCGACTGGGGCTAAACCACGACACAGAGTTATCAAATCCTCTCAAAATGATGTCTAAATTCAGCTTTGAAACAGAAGCGCTGCTTCCTCCTGACATTTTCTGTTTGAAACGGCTGAAAAATCTTCAGAATTTTTATTTATCCGGCGCAAGTCCCATGCCCTGTCTTCCATTCACCCACATACAGTCACACAGACTACAGCTTCCAACCAATTTGCTATTTACATCCCAAAGCCATGTGGTTTTAATTGCCAAAGTCTATCTTCTGTGTGAGCGTGCATCACAGCTTAACTTAATGAGATGACTGTATGCTCCTCTGGCCCAATTTTGGGGCTCATCACCTATTTTTCGTATAGGATGGATGGGGCTTGCTAGAGAAGAGACTGTCAGAAGTGTGCTTTCTTCTCCTTGTTTGCTGCTGTGACCCATATTTTTGTCACTGACCCATCCCTACTCTGAAGATTGAATAGTTTGTTTTTCCTGGCATCCCCGCAGCACGCGTCACACTGATGCCTGGGCACTTTCAAAACAGGAATCCATCATCACAACACCCCGGAGCAGAAAGGATGCCACTGCAGCATCCTACAAAACCAATGTCAATACAGTAAGCCTGAGAGTATCTGCCAGCTTGCAGCAGATGAGAAAGGGAAATCTACAGGTGCTTCAGGAAGGATTTCTCTCTCTGAAATTTAGATACCTTAAAATTAGCTGTCAAATCTGTGCTTACAGACTCCTTCTGCAATCAGTCAGCTATTCCAGAGGAGAATCAGAGAATCATAGAATCATTTGGTTGGAAAAGACCTTTAAGATCATCGAGTCCAACTGTACCTGTCCACCACTAAACCATGTCCCTAAGCGCCTCGTCTGCCCGGCTTTTAAATACCTCCAGGGATGGGGACTCCCCCACTTCCCTGGGCAGCCTGTTCCAGTGCTTGACAACCCTTTCCGTGAAGAAGTTTTTCCTAATATCCAATCTAAACCTCCCCTGGCACAACTTGAGGCCATTTCCTCTCATCCTATCACTTGTTACTGGGGAGAAGAGACCGACCCACACCTCACTACACCCTCCTCTCAGGCAGTTGTAGAGGGCGATGAGGTCTCCCCTCAGCCTCCTCTTCTCCAGGCTGAACAACCCCAGCTCCCTCAGCCGCTCCTCACAGCACTTGTGCTCCAGACCCTTCCCCAGCTTCGTTGCCCTTCTCTGGGCACGCTCCAGCACCTCCATGTCCTTCTTGGAGTGAGGGGCCCAAAGCTGAACACAGCACTCGAGGTGCGGCCTCACCAGTGCCCAGTACAGGGGGACGATCACTGCCCTGGTCCTGCTGGCCACACTATTCCTGATACAAGCCAGGATGCCGTTGGCCTTCTTGGCCACCTGGGCACACTGCTGGCTCATATTCTGTCGTCTGTCGACCAACACCCCCCAGATGATGAGAAGAAAGACCTCAGGACATGCCTATTTCCTCCAGTAACATGGTCAGAGAGGGCCCAGATCAGACTCAGATGTCCAGCTTAGGGAAGATGAATATCCTCCCCCAGGGTCTTTTATTTTAGAGCACTTAGCTCTGTGTAATACGTTTTGACATTCAAGGCACAGCACCCATCAGCTGCAGCTGTAAGCCAGCGGCACTTTTGCAAACCAGCCCCTGTTATTTCAGGTCAGGCGTTTGTATTTCTTAGCTGCCGTGGTTAAGTGCTTAAAATCAGGTGAAAGGATCAGGCAGAATTTAGTGTCCATTTAACAACTGCCTGTGGTTAGGGGGCACAGATGTGGGAATATTCAGCATAACGCAGGATCACCTCTCCTCTTTCGGCAAGCTTTTGCCTTGTCCATCCATCCCTTCCATCTCCTGCAACAAACAAGGCAGAGGTGACGGGGTAACAGCCCCTTCCCTGCCCAAATTCCTCGGGTGATCAATATTTTCCAGGTGTCTACAGGGCATTCAGCACTTGAGCCTACGGCTTTCCTGACATTTGGGTATGCACAGTAAGTCCTCCCATCTCCCACCTCCCTGTCCTGATCCCCAAAAAAGACGTAGAGAGAATTCCTTAAAATGATCCGCGTAGCTTAAATTCATAAGCCTATGAAGTATAAGAAGGATATACGCATACATATATGTATACGCGCACATTAAGATCAGTTTAGGGCATGGTTTCTTCATATCCTTGTTTCATACTGCCTCAGTCCATAGCAAGACCAGAGCCTCGTTGCATTAAGAGATGTCAATACGTAGCCTAGAATCACAGAATAATTTAAATTTGAAAGGAGCCGTGGAGGTCATCTAATCCAACCCCTTGCCCAGAGCTGGATAAGCTATCAAAGATACCTCAGGCAGCAGCTCTTGCTCCAAAGGGTCTATGTAGTGAAGACAAGAAGGAAAGGGAGCATCCTCCCCTATAGCATGGGTGAACGTTGTGACCTGCCTGCAGGCCCACAGCCCATCTGGAGGGGCATTGCCAGTGCATCATCTTAATTATGAAATTGTCCCTTTATCGTGCAGGAGATACAAGGCTGGAACACAGCCAGGCTGCCTGCCTTCCGTTACATAGGCAAGGACAGCTTAGTAGGTAAAAATTATATATTTTATTAGACCTAATACTATAGCTGGGGAAAAAAAAAGGTGATTTTACAGATACAAGAAGCCTTTTTTACATCTGGAAAAGTAGCAAATGTCACAGCTAAATTCAAGTTGACAGCCCGGCTTAATGAGCTGTGGATCCCTTAGACCATCTGACAGAAAAGATAGTACCTGCTCAGAAGAAGGGCAGGGAGCATGATGGGGAGAGGTGGCAGCTGATCATTTTCCTTGAGGAAGGAAGACATAAGGAATTCATCGCGCATGAAGCAAAGAGCATTTGATGGAGGAGGAAGGGGATTATAGGTCAGATTGCAAAGCTTTGTGTCCAGATTCTTCGTGAGAAGATGTTTTACATCAAGTATCAGGACAGAGGTCAGAGTCCATGCATTCTTGCATGAGAAATGTTCCCTCAAAGGTCGGGGGCTGTTTCTGTCCCCTCGTGATGGAGTTGGCTCATTTTCTTGCCTGTCACCACACATGCTGCAAAGGCATTCTGCCTTCAAATGGCCGTTCTGCCTCTCTTCAGACCATGGCCTTGTGCCATGTATATGCTCATTAGGATTTGGGGTTTGGCCCCGTGCACTTCACAGTACCATTTCTCCAGGTGGCCAAGGCACGAAGGTTTAGGTGATTCCACTCCTTTTTTGACACCAGTGGGAGCTGGTGACCTTTAGGGAGGTGTCTCCCCTACAACAGGACATGATGGAGGTCGTCAGAAAGCTTAGATCACTACTTGAAAGAAATTCAGCCGCTTGGCAGGGGGAATTTCCTTCCAGGCATGGGCTGCAAGGGCAATAAATATTTTTACAGCTACAATACATTGAATGACTCCAACCGGAAGAGACCATGTGATCTTCTAAGCAGATCCAAACAAGTGAATAGTCATCTTTTTAGAGAACAAAAGGTCAAAGGAAGGCAGGGGTGTGAGATCTTAGCCTGGAAAAACAGACCCTTCATCATGAAAGAGTCGGGGCAGCGCACACTAAGACGTCACACGCGTTGGGAGGGAACGAGCCTTTCCGACACGAAAAGCGATGTTCTTTATCACATGGAAACAATAGCTCAGTCCCGTGTGGAGGCATCTGGTTCAGTTCATGGGAACTGGATTTTTCTCACTCTCCATGGGTTCAATGCATGAATGCTCCGGGGGTCTTTGGGTTTTTGCGTGTTTCTTTGCTGTTGAGAGCATCCTGCAACGCACACACAGCTGCCCACATGGCACACCTGAAAGGGATGCTCCAGCAGCAACCGGGATCCAGCCTTTGGTCTAGAAAGTCTTGAAGCTCCTCTCACACCCCAGCTCTCCACGCGCCCTTGTCTAGTCCTGGGAACTCTAGGTCCCCACCTGCTAGCAGATTTCCCCCTTCCCCAAGAATCCTGGAAATAAAACCAAGCAAAATGCTACACCTTGCAACGATTCCCCCATTTTTAGCAAGTTTAATAATAACATTTCCTGGCAATCGTGTGAGCCATCTGGAACAAGAGACACCTCGTAACCAGAAAGCTGAGGTCAGCTTGATTGTCTGTTTGCTATTAAACTTTTATTTTTTGCTTTACAAGGAAGGGCGGGGATAGGAATGTTGTATTTATCAGCCTGCTGATGGCCCTGGCTTGGATTGCTTGCCTCCCACATGCTTCACACTTCAGCAGATGGTGAGGCGCCTCAATCGTGTACCTGTTTCCTTTTGCAATGCCTTCAATGGGAAAGGCATTATGACCTGGTGTTGTCTTGGGCACACAGAGCTAGTGCATTTCCAGTGTCCCCACAAGGGTAGGTGCTGCCAGCGATGGCAGTGACACCCTTGATGTCCCCCCACTCCACTAGCAAGGAGGATATGGCTTGGCTGAACCAGATTTCAGGAGCTACAGCTGTCTCCTTTCTTCCCACCGCTGGGATTCAAGTGCACCAAGCTGCCCTTCATCCAGTACATCCACATGATGTAACGAAGCCCATGAGCTGAGCTCATGAGGAAAATTGCATCAGGCACCACAGTCTGGTATCCTTCTTTATCAGAAGGCAGCAGAAAGGTCTTCTACCTGGAGGTGTGTGATGAGGGAGAGGAGCGTAGGCGAGGAGGGAAAAGAAGCCTGTAATGTTGGCTGATCTCCATTTCCCTCCGTGTGTACGCACAGCAATCTGCTAATTCTGGAAGAGGTTACACAAAGGAGTCTGGTGCTGGATTTCTGTCCTGCCATGACATCCTCACCTCTCCCGGCTCAGGATTCGTCCCACCCGTTACACACCCACCAGACGAGCCGAGGTCAGAGCAGCCCTTAGGAGAGCAGAGCAGTCGGTTCACACAGGGGTTGAGAGTACGTTCAGAGGGCAACTGACAGCTAAGAAGCAGTCAGAAGAAGCTAAGAAGCTTGTGTCAGCTCAAGATATGCTAAAGCATCCTTCACTACAGGGAATAAACCTCCCTAGATATTCAGTCTGGGGGGAATACCTTTTTCTGGATCCAAGCAAGATCTTGACAGCCTTCTTCCAGGCATGTTGGACCATCACTCAAAAAAAAAAAAGAAAAACACTTGTCCAAAGGAGCTCTGGAGATGGGTCCCTAGCTGGATATAGAAATGCAATTCCAGCCTGTGTTTGTAAAGTCAATGGTGTTTGTAAAGCAAACATTTACCACATGGTTCAAGAAGAGCGTAATGAATTCATTCATGGAGTGAAGCCCCCCATTGGGTCAGATAAATGTCAACACCAGCTAGAGAAACAAAGACACAGGAGTTAACGAAAGGACCAACATCTGGGTTGCAATCCTGGTTGTGGGCACCATCTCCCCGTCTCCAGCAAAGCTCGCAGGCTTCTCTGCTGGGCGTCTTCCCTCTGGGCTGGGACTCTCCGGGCAGCCCAAGGGTATGTACGGGCTTCCTGCACTCACCACAACCCTTCTGCTCATCCCAGGTTTAAACGTTTAGAGTGTGCTCTGCTTTGTTTTCTTGTGGAAGGAGGTGAAGAGAAAAAAGGGGGAGAGGTTAGCATACCCATTGTGAAATACTGAGTTATGAACCCAAAAGCAATACCAGTGAGGGAGCCAGATGAAAGAAAGAGAGAAGGAACTCTATTATTACAACGCACAAGGTGCTTCGGCCCCGCAGGAAAGCGGAGTGATGACATCACATCCGATTCATTCCTTCTTGCTGATTATTTATATGCAAACACATTTTCTGGCCAAGATAAAGCTGGGTGACAAATGGAATCAATAGCCTGACCTCAAACGACTCAGAAATACGTGGGTAAAAATACAGCTACGTTTAAAAGCTGCATTTATTTGGGGAGAGTGGCTGTCACGTTGAGCGGCACCGAGGGTTTCACGACACGGACGAGCAGAGCAGCCATATGTTAATAATAACCGTTAACTCTGTAGAGCTTTGTTGGGTCCACAGGGTGGCCCGGAGGAAGACATGTAGCATGTGAGAGACCGTGCAACTGAGGCACAGAGTGGGAAAGGCGTTTGCCCAAGACCAACGCAGTCTGGAAATAGTCACTTCTCTGCCCTCCAGGGCCAGTGGTTGACTTTGCTGAAGCAGAATTCAACCAGTAGTGATGGCTTATGAAAAATCTCATTTTTAATTAAAAGCAGGCACAGTTTTGCTGTTGATATTTTTATCAGCTGTGTTGTTCCAGCCTTGATGATCCCTTGCACATGGCAAGCTTTAAGCAGCAAGGTAATTTCTTTTATTAAACAAAAGCCAGGTCAGCTTTCCTGCCTGTGAGTGTTTCTTTCCACCTGCGTGAAAAACCCCACGGAACATACCTATTTCAATCAAAACTGGCTTTTGTTTCTTTTCCACCAAAAACTTCACAAGTGAAATCTTCTCATCGATGCAGCTGGAAACCAAAAAAAATTTTTAGCCGAAAGTGGAGGAAAAAAGAGAGCAGGGGAGGGGGGAAAGGAGAGGGTCTGACTGACAACTTGAAATTTTCCGCTGAGCGTCTTGCCAAGGAGGAATGTTTCATTTCTGTCTAAAAGCCTTCCAAGCAGGTCTGCTCTTAATACATACGGCTCGTAGTGTGCCCCACAGAACTAATTGTTATGCCAGTGCTCCTCTGCTCGCAACATCTGCTCGCAATGGCCCAGCTGCGTCAAGAAGCTGTGAGGCTCATCTTTTCGGAAACCCATCCTGCAGCGTGCATTTTCCTGGCCGTGACTTATGCCAGCTGGGAGGCAGGGACCGGTGGCAGAGACACAGGGCTGAGAGGAGGAAGCTCTGATGATCCCTACTGCCTTTCTCTGAAGGGTTGTGAGGAGAACAAGCTCAGGTCAAGTATCATTGACTCATTAGAGCTCTCCTGGTGATTAACTTGTCTGGGGATGATGCTCCAGCCTTCCCAGCATCTTCCTTCTCTGTTAACACCATATTCTTGAAAGATACTATGACTAGGATAGGCATTTCAGCTTTCCTTCACTATCAGACTAGTCCTTCAAGGTCATTTAGGAGTAACGGTTTTAAACTAAAAGAGGGTAGATTTAGACTGGGTATAAGGAAGAAATTTTTTACGCTGAGGGTGGTGAAGCACTGGCAGGGGTTGCCCAGAGAGGTGGTGGAGGCCCCATCCCTGGAAACATTCCAGGTGAGGTTGGACGGGGCTCTGAGCAACCTGATCTGGTTAAAGATGTCCCTGCTCACTGCAGGGGGTTGGACTGGATGGCCTCTACAGGTCCCTTCCAACCCAAAGCATTCTATGATTCCATGATTCCATGATTCTATGATTTAGACCAGCCTACTTGGAAGCCCATTCAGCAAACTGTACGTCCTTCCGGGAGCTCTCTAAATAACAAATTGAGTCCAGATTCGAGCTCACCCATCATCCGTGTTGTTTATACAGGTGGTCATTGTCAGGCACGGGGTTAGCTTGAACCCTCTGGCAGGGAGGGAGCAAGAACTCCCTCATCACCTTGCCAGATTTCTCCAAAAAAGCTCAGTGCAGCCAGGATGAGTCAGTTACAGGAGGAACTCACCCTGTCGCATCCTAGTCCATGACCTGAGCACATCATGGACACCCCGGGATGGATTCGGCTCCAAATGTCTCCCGGGTAGATGCTAAGCCACAGCTCCCATGGAGGGAAGCAGAAAATGTTAGGGGCTAATTCATATGTCCTACTTGAAGCGCTTGTGCTGGCTTGAAAGAAATCACACCCTTGGCTTCATGACATATATTGATTAAATGTCAGGGAAGGGATTCCAGGGTGGCTCGCTCAGGCGGAGGCATCTGTCTTGTCAACATCCAGCTTTAGTGAGGATGGATCCCACCCGTTGTGTGTGATCTACAGGGCCAGCAGCGCAGGCAGAAAGTGTATAGACTCGGCAAGCCTATACTCACTCTCCAGCCTGCTATTTACTTTGTGGTGTAGACATTCCTCCCATCTGGCATTTGAGAGGAAGAGGGGGCGTCGAGATGGGGAAACCAAAGCAGTCCCAGGCACCACCCATGATGTCCCTTTCCAACAGTACGCGGAGTCTGTCACGCAGGAGGCAATCGCCAGCTTCGGTTATCGCTCACACACACTCATCACTTCTCATCTTTGCGAGTTGTAGAGCACCAAGTAGGGAACACATCTTGCCTCCAAATTTTTTGTGTTAGAACCCAGGGTACATCACGTCCAATGCAGATGTCTTTTCAGAAATTAAAATCTGCTGCACTTGGAGGACGCTGCTTCTCTCTTGTAGCCTGCGTCTATTATCAGATCCAAATTCCTCTCCCTTATTGTCAGTTTTGGAGGCAAGCAGGACCTGAGATCAAATACAAAAGGTCCAGAACTGTGTTTTTCCCCTGTTGCACGCATTTCTTTGTGTTTGGCAAAGGCAGTTGGCAAGGTCACTCACACAGATGGTATCAGAGTTGTCCCATTCAAAATACTAGGCCTTAAAAAGAGGGACGGGGATGAACGCGTACCACAGCCATGTCCCAGTTGACGCAGGCGTTGGCATGGACCTTCCTGTTACGTCACACATGGTCTCGCACCTGCTCATTTGTAATTCTCCAAATCCAACCAGGAAGCATTAACCGAACAAGCTACGTTAAATTCAGTACAGTTACAGACACTGATTGGCAACTCTGGAATAAGCACTACTAGGATGTTTCGGGCAGGTCATCCCTCATAAAGACTGATCACAGTTCCTCTTCTTCCATGTGCTTTTTTATGTTCCCCTGCCTTCAGTTGGCTCAGCCTGAAGGTTCGCGCCTGAACTATTGGTCTGGTTCCCTTTTCTGCCAGAGCTTGCCCACATGGCTTCAGACAAGTCTTTGAGCACTCATTTTTCAATTACAGGTACCTGAAGAGTCAGACACATGTCTTCTAGGGTCACCACATGCTTAGGTGGTTTCATTCCTTTCTTCTTTCTCCTTTGGCCGAGTTTAGGTAACTTCAGTTGTTCAGTTATTAATTCAGTTATTGAGGGTGAAACCACTGTAGTCAAGGGGAGATTTTCAAAATGTAAATGCTTCCAGCTGACCTTGTTTAAACTCCCTTTTTGGTCAGTAGATAGCAGAAGCACTTTTCAGACAGAGTTCATCTCATGCTAAAACCTAAATTGAGTGCCTGTGGCGTGTAATGTTAGGTGGGAAGGGTCTCATCTTAGGCATCTCAGCTAAGCTACCCATGTCAGCGCCCTCCACAGTCAGGAGAGGTCTTCCCAGAAGATGAGTCATCTCAGTGGCATCTGGCACCTTGTGCAAGCAGGGACAAACCTGAAGACACATGTCAGCTCAGGGATGCCATGAGGTGCAGACTGCTGGGAGGAGGAGAGGCTCTGAGATGGTCCCCAAGCATCTGCCCTGACCTCTGATCTTCCCACAGTATCTGCTGCCGACCAGGGCATAGAAGATCCTGGCCAAGGGAGCACTTGGCCTGACTCATTGCAGGCCTGAAATAGGGAGGTGCCTCTTCTGGCATTGGCTGGAGGATGAGCCTGCTCAGACTGCACACCCAGCTTCTAGCTGGGGAAATGGGAAAGAGCTCAGCTGTTACAGACAGCTGATGGGTGTCACAGCTACATATTTTTCCAACGTCGCCATTTGTGGGAGATGTTTGAGATTTCTGCGTGGAATATAGGAAAAAAGAGAAAAGAGAAAAGAGAAAAGAGAACAGAGAAAAGAGAAAAGAGAAAAGAGAGAAAAGGAAAGAGAAAAGAGAAAAAAGAAAAGAGAGAAAAGAGAAAGAAAATACAAAAAAGAAAAAAAGGAAAAAGAAAAGAAAAAAGAAAATACAAAAAAGAAAAAAAGGAAAAAGAAAAAAGAAAAAAGGAAAAAGGAAAAAGGAAAAAGGAAAAAGAAAAAAGAAAAAAGAAAAAAGAAAAAAGAAAAAAGAAAAAAGAAAAAAGAAAAAAGAAAAAAAAATCTCCACCTCCTCCTTAGATCCAGAGGCAAAAACAAGACTACATTTAGTCTACCATTCAAAGAATAGCAGCAGGGAGAGAGAGGGAGGAAACAAGACGTATTTGGGAAGCATGAGGGGCTTTTAATACCCCATAGCTCCCTACCAGAGTTTGGCTTTCAGGAGGATGCAGGTTTTTCCCTCCTCCTTGTTAACAACAGCACCACACATTTTCCACAGATGTTCCTGCCAAACCATGGAAGAGCTCTGACAAAGACTATCGCTCTCCTGACACAGTCAGGGAAATCTCCCCATGACAGATTAATTGACTCAGTGGTTGATAGGCAAAGAAAACACAGTCAAAGAACAAAGAACAAAAAAAGATTGGCTGGCTTGCATGAATCAGCCCCACGGATTGTTTATTCCAAGTTTAAATGTGGCAAAATCTGCCTCAATCTGCTTGCTCTCAAAACCCAGGATTGATAAAATCTTTGCAACTCCCTGTATCAAGCCACCACGCATCCAAAATAACCTGGAGACGGGTCCAAGCCCACTTCCCGTTGAGACCCAGACCAAGTCCTTTCAGGTTGTGCCAGCCTATAATACTATATAATTTCCCATAGCTATAATAATAATCCAGCATCTGGGCAGGGGCTCTGAGGTTTGCTACTCTTGCAGCTATAACATCTTCAAAACACATGCTAATGGGAGGGGAGAGGGACCCGGCTCTACCAACCCGCCAGCCAGACTCCTGATGCACTTGGCACGTCATAGATTCAAGATAATTTAATCGTATGAACTGATTTTAATCTGATAAACTTCCTAATTTTCCCCCTGGAAAGCATCCTTAAGAACGTGGACACACCACACATCAACCACCCCCTCCCCTGCCAGCTCAAAGGCCGGAGAAATAAGGATTTTTATGACATTACCACAAAAGTAATAGGAAGTTGCTCAGCTCAGTGCCTGACAGGATTGAGCCCTCTCCACGGGACAAGGAATTAAGTCATGAATAACCACAGGCAGACCTTTACACCGCTTGCCAGGAAACACTTTCCTGGTTTATTTTTTGTTGTTGTTGGTTTATTTCGTATTTTTCTCCTCTCCAGAAACAGGTCAGTGTTTGACTCAAACCCATGAATCACCACCAGAGTGCATCTTTTTGGGTGAGAAAGCGATTGCCCTAAGATGATCCAGCAGACCCTGATATGCAAATCCCACCCACATCCCTAATTAGCCCATCTGCCTTTAAAGGGTTCAGGAACTTGCATAATTGTAAAAGGAAATTATCCTTCTGGCCACTGAACTTGGTCTCCCTTGTCAAGGGAGAAGCGCTGATCATTTCCATCTCAGCGGCATTTCTGCATCTGATCAAGCTGTCATTTTTTGTGGTATTTGGCTACTTTCTCCTAAGCTAACTGCATGCTCCGGAAAAAGAAATACATCAATAACAATAACGTGGCACCAAAGCAGTGCGGCCGTGTCACTACATGCCCTCGGCTTCTGTAGCACAGTCACTTGTCACTGTCCTGGCAAACAACGCTTGAAGACTTCACCACTAGATCTTTTTTTTTATTCTTCTCTGCTTATTTGGAGAGTGGACATCGCCCAGCTTCAGTGTCCCCTTTGAGTAGTCAGGACTGTTGGTATCCAAACTGGCACGGGGACAGGCTTTTTAGCAAGGCCTGTGGTGACAGGACAAGGGGGGATGGGTTTAAACTAAAGGAGGGCAGATTTAGGCTGGATAGAAGGAAGAAATGTTTTATGAGATGAGGGTGGTGAAGCACTGGCAGGGGTTGCCCAGAGAGGTGGTGGAGGCCCCATCCCTGGAAACATTCCAGGTGAGGTTGGACGGGGCTGTGAGCAACCTGATGTGGTTAAAGATGTCCCTGCTCACTGCAGGGGGGTTGGGCTAGATGGCCTCTACAGGTCCCTTCCCACCCAAACCATTCTGTGATTCTATGATTCTGTGATGCCATGGCAATAAATGGCAGTCTTTTGGCAGTAATTTAGGAGCAGCAGCACACGGAGGAAGCAAACCGAAGACAGAGAGCACCATGCTTCTCAGCTGTGCTCACACAACCAAGCCGTAAACAGGTCAGGGACTGGTCCGTCACTTCACCCTGAGGTGATGCCCCATGTGGTCCCACCAGCACATCAGCACAGCCACGGGGCTAATGTTCGCAAGGCAGAGCGAAGGCAGCAGGAATGAAAGCCTGGAAGAAGGATAAAGGTTCATGGAGGATCCCTCAAGCCAACATTTCATATCACTGACTTCAAATATAGGCTCTCTCTGCTGCCAAGTTGGTTTTTTTTCCTCAAGAGCTTCATAGTTGTTTCTGCTGATTTTTTTAATGATTATTATTAAAATGAACTTTTTGACAGACATTCACCCTTTCAAAGGACATTCCAAATTTTCCAACAAGAAGATTGTAAAGCAAAAGCAGCAATTGTTGTTCTGCTGGACAAACGCTTCCCCTGTCTTCTGCCAGTGTAAGGAAATGAAAACGTTCTTGTCCAAACACATTTGAAGGATGAGAGGACTTGGGGTTAAATTCTCTTCTAAAATTCATGAGCATGCTTTAAGAAAGCCCAAATGATTTCATGAAAAAAAATGCTAAATTATATGAAAAAAGGCATTCCTTTCAAACTGCTTCAGGAAATAAGCTTATCTTTCTCAGAGCAGATTTTGCTAGTTAGCAGCTGAGTTGGTAATATTCCTGTCATCACTGCAATGGTTTTAGGGAAAATGTCTGCGTCAAATTATGAATTTAATTTTACTTCGTGAACACTGCTCATGACTGCAGCCTTCCTTCTGGAGCAGAAGCCTCCATTTCGTAGCCAAGGAGAGTGATAAAAACCCCGTTTTTATTTCCAGAAATAGATGACATTGAAGCATTTGACACTTTTAATGAACCTAAACAGAGATTAACTGCGAAACTTAGACAGAAATTCAAGGAACAAAGCATACGAGCATTGCATAGGACAACTTGCATTTTGATTTAAAAAGAATAACTTTGACATGGACTTAAATGACAAGTTTTAGACAAATAAAAGTCCACTAGAAAAGATGGAAGGAAAGATGTAAGAGAAAACCCTGGAGAGAGATTCCTGGAAAGCGAAGAACTAGATGCTGAAGTAATTACAACTTGCAAGCAACGTCTTCACTCAGGTTTCCTTATTTCTGTCAATTGGGCAGCGTCACGGTGTGATAAACAATGGACAGATCTCAAAATACTCCAAAAAGGGAGAAAGAGAAAAAAGGAGATGAAGCTAAGTGTCTGCACATAAGTACAAAACCCACATGCAGTGGCTCCCAACACAACCCAAGAGAGCGCCCATTGCTGTCAAGAAGATGACAATGACACTATCAGACATCAGGACACAGGCAAACACAGTATGGGTGCTTACATCCTCCACAGTTTCATTTATTGAAGGTTTTTCAAAACGGATTGGTTTAACTTCTGCCAGAAATTATTTAGCTGGGGTCCTTGGGACCATGGTTGGGTGACCCAATTTCTCAGGGATCCTCCCAGCCCCATTTCAGTGATTACTTCTCCAAGGAAACACCATGTAGAGCGAATTCACTCTAGCGTGAAAGAAAATGGGACATTTGAGCCCGTATCCTTCTTCTCTAATTTTGGATTAATTTTTAATTAATTTAATTAATTATTAGCAGTGGAGAATAATAGTCTCAGGCAGTCCTTTAGGCGCTCTCAGTAGTCCTGGGTGGAGACCAACAGATCAAAGCACTATTCTCCTGCGTTTCTTAGACAACTCTTGTGGGACTCCGATGGTTAGAGATCAGGCATCTTGTTCAGACCTCCAGACTCGGCGAAGCGACGTCGGTACCTCCAGGTGGTGACTCAACCAGTTGAGAACAGATGTTTACGATGGTCTTTGAAGAGAAAGGAGTGACACTTATTAGGAGGTTATGTTTATCTGTTTACGATTGCCTTTCTTATTACCATTGATCATGAATTAGTGTTATTAAAGTGTGGCAATCACGGGATGAGTGTATGATGATTTGCCTTTGAGCCTCTCCACCTAGAGGCTGGGTACGACACTGACAGCTCAAACTGCGGATGAATCGCGCATTTTGACTTCGCCTTATTTCTGACCTGTGCAGGGTGCGCACGGAAAAGAGGATGAGAGACAAGGGCAGAAAAGAAGCGTTTTACACAGGGAAAGAAAATGAACATGCAAACACATGGCAGATTCACACCGGTTGCCCTGCAAACTCCGTCAGAAGTCCTGGAGGCTGCCAGCAGAGAAGTAACTTTGCCTTGACTTGAAAACAAGGCTATGCAGCATCTCCTAACTTGCATCTAATACCCAAAATAATTTTCCCGTGCTCCTCAGTATGAGCCTGTTTCTGATTGTAGTGAGGAGAATTGAATTGTTGAGATGCTGGTGGGAGAAAGAGGGGAATGGACGGGAGCAATTCCACCGGTGGGAGTGGTGCTAATGGTGGGGAAACATCAACTGGTGTGTTTGATGCATCTTCCCTATTAATGGGTCTGGAGGTAATAGAGAACAAGAGCGGGCTCAAATAATATCATTTTGAAAGGTAATGGGAACCATAATGTTATTATCAATGAAGTCTAAAACGGCGCAGCGTTGTTAAGGGGATCTGAAATGCAAGCTGCAACCTTTCATATCGCAATTCACCGTGACAGTTTATTTGAAGGCTAACCGTTACAGTCTCCCGCTGCTCATCAGTTATGATAACAGGCAGATCTTGTGCAAATTTGTGGTGGGCAGAGCACATCCCAAACCGCTTTACCACGATCAGAAATGCAGCTAAGAGGTTTTGTTTTCTTTTAACTTTCCAAAAGATAGGAACAAGTGATAGGAATAAGATAAAGACCCAGAATGGATGTAAATTAAGGACATGTGTTAACCCTGATGGTGAACCACCTCTCTAATGCATGTAAATAAGAACTTAATCCCCATTTAAAACTGGGTTCGGTACAGTAGTGAGTGTACAACTAATTATCCACTGAGGAGTATTGGTGAAGGGTCCAGAGACAGCTCCATGTCAGTGCAAAATTAAGCAAACAGACACACATTTCCATGACTAAATACTGCCTTTACAGGGTTGACAAACATTGTCACAAGTATCAGCAATCCTGCAAACATTTGCAAGCCATGAAGAGCAAATCACCGTATAACGTGTCTGAGTCAGTTTGTCAGGGCAACATATTTGTAATTCTGCTTTTGCACCATTCCAACAGCGCTGCTGTTTGGCACCAAGTTTTCATAAAGGTAAAGCCATGAATCAGCAGAATTAATACAAACAGTGATCATGGATCGCTAGATGTGCATTGATTTGTCAACCAGCAATAACTTCGTTATGTGTGTCCAAACCCTACAAAGCAGGTATTTGAAACTGGCTCTAGAAAATTTCCCAGGGGAACTCAGCAAACTATGTATAATTTTTGTGAAGCTTTTCTGGGGCTGTGGAGTGGCACCCAAATTTACCTGTCGCAAAAAGAGACCTCTTCAAATTGTGGAAATATTTTGAAGAGCATCCCCATAAACCTGGAGCTAGTTCATCATCTGCCAAAACCCAGTACAAGTCCATTGGCTTCCAAGGAGCACCTGCAGTTTCTCATAAAGGAAGATGTCCATGGGCGTTCCACTTGCACTCCTAAACTGGATCTACCCAGTTCAGAAATTAGAAGTTGATGGACCTCTCCATAGGGTCCTGAGTGGCGAGGGACCAGCTGGAGATGATTGGTGACTGGTGCTGGCTCTCTGCTCCTCTGTGGGTGTCCAGACCACTCATCAATCAAATTTACCAAGCACAGTTGAGTAGGCAACAACTATTAAGGCCAAAAAAGGTGGCTGACCAGGCTGAAACAGTGATCTATAACCCAGCCATCAAAAGGTGCTTGATAAGCAGCAGAGATGTTCATCAACCTACATGTGGAAGACAACCAGAGGCAGCTCCAGAGACAATATCCTTCTCAAGGATAAGTCTTTCCAGCCTAAGTGGCAAGGGATGAGATTTCACAACACAGCCCAGACAAATCTAACAACACACCAAAGCCAAAGGCATGGTCCTTCTCTCCACCTTCCCCTTCTCCCATGGATTCCTTATGCTGGACGTAGCAATCATGCAATCAAAAATGAGTCAGCTCAGCTAGCTGATTTGGAAGAAAATTAAAGAAAAAAGAGAAAGAAAAGTTGTCCACCAAGTCAACCAGATCATAGAATCATAGAATCACAGAATCATTTGGTTGGAAAAGACCTTTAAGATCATCGAGTCCAACCAGTTCAGCCCACGGACACGCTAACGTTAGCTCCAGCACACGGGCTGGGAAGTACCTAACTGGAAACAGAAGGAGGCAATCATCCCGTCATCCATCAGCTAACTTGGGTGTAGCTGTCAACTGAAACCACACGTTTTGTTAGGTAAGATGAGCTGCCCAGATACTCATCAGACGTGGAAGTGTATGACCAAGTGAAATAGGGCATTGGAATTTGGGAATCCCAGAAAGGGGAAAAGGTGTATTTCCAGAAGAGTTTTGAAATGGGGTGAAGACCGTAGGAGGTGGACAAATAAAAGCAATTGTTTGAGCAGACAAATGCTGTTGAAGGAAACGTGCCCTCATCAGCTGGGCAGAACTGCAGTCGCTGCCAGGCGAGAGGAAACAAAAATACCACCTACATGGCCTAGCAATATTCCCGTTGCTCCACAGAAATCCTTCAACAGCAAATCAGAGCTGTGGCTTTTGTGCGTCGTGCAACATTTTTCACTAAGATGGATAGATCAATAGAGGAGCATCCTACATTACTGCAAATTGACATCTCTGTATGGGTAGAAGGGGACAAAAAGAGGTCACAGAAATGTCCCACAGCTGAGGCTCTTCCCCCAGATATGTGTACAGGCATATCACTGTTGTATTCCAGTTCCTTCTGCATTTCCAATTCTTACTTCTCTTTACTGATTTTCAGTGAAGAAATCCTATGGACAGGAATAAAATAATCAAAATAACACAAAGCCTGTTTTGGGAGGAGGAGAGGTGGTCGCCATGTTCAGCTGCTCTTGGAAGGTAATCGGTCATGTCCTTACACAGGGACTTTATGTAGCCGTTTAATAGAGCTCAATGATAATTTATGCCTTGGGAGCTACAGAGAAGCCAACAGCATCTTCTGGAAGCTTTGGTGATTTTTTTTTTTAGGTCTATTCTACATCCCTCTGAAAGCTGGGTCTGGGGGATTCTACCGGGGGGGGAGGGTATTTATTTTTATTGTTTTTATTGGTCTTTATCACTGTAGGACCTTTCCCTAAAGAAGCATTGTGTGCTCATTCTACCCTTTCACAAGCTAGGAAAGGAAATCATCATGAGGATGGGGTTCACCTTACCCTGTGTGAGCCCTCTCTACGACAAACCCCATCTTTGTTAGTTGAGGTGGTCCTCCAGGGCCAATGGGGAGGGAAAGAGGCACAGTGCACTTCTCTAGGATCAACCATTATCTACCCAACGGTTTTCTCCAAGATGAGCCATGGGAAAAAGATGCTTAGGAGGAGGATTATACCCTAGAAAACCTGCCCTTTCTGGGATGTCTTGAATAACCAGGGCAAATAAAAGGTGGGAGTGGGAAAAGAGGAGCCAATAGGATTCAGCTCTCATCAGTGCAGTCATCCACATTGCAGCAACACACCCCAGCATTTCTTTGTGGAGGCACTGGCACTGCTGAGATGCAATCTGTCCAACCCATTTTACACTTCTGCTCTAGGATGAAACAAGCCCCACTCCGGACGGTGGAGGGGATGCAAGCTGACAAGTCCCAGTGCCAACATCTGCTGTATAAATGTTTCCATTTCAATGAGATGAAGCTCACTGGGGATTTTTCCCATGGTCAGGCAAGCTGTGCCGGTGCAGACCTGTATATCCAGAGGTAATGAGAGAGAGTTGGACTATGGGTGGCCTTTCTGCACTGCAGACTCTTGCTCTCAGTGCATGGATATAGTATCGGGGACATTATAGTCCTACCATGACTGATGACATGAAGAGGGAGAAGAAGCAACACCAGACTCCTTCCAGGGAGTTTCCCATGAGATGCAGGTGCAGTGGCACAGGGCGGGAGGAGATGAACAAGCTGGTGTCGCTCTAAGTGCATGTTTCTTGGCAGGTTTAAAAAAAAAAAACAGCTGAGAGATTTGCAAAGTGAAATCTGATCTAGAAGCACGCACAGAGACAAAATTAACAGGGTATCCCATGATGTCATTTCGAACAACCACTTTCCTGGCTGAGACAGAGGCAGACAATTCCTCGAGTCCAAGTCTGCACATGAAACCTCACTAAAGCATCTGCTGTAATTCCTTTGCTCTCTTATCCTTCCCTCCATTATGGCAGCGTTGCCCAGGTTCTATAAACATCCAGGCGGCAATCAATGAGGTGTGAATATTTAGCTTATAAAGTTGCTCAAGTGTGAAGGACATCCATTCAAAGAGGTTGGGAAAGCGGCAGTGGAAAGTTATTTCAGGCTCACTGTCACTGCATTGCTGCTCTTTCGGATGCTCCTGAACTGAATCGATGCACCCAATTAGTCAAAGAAGTCATGTATGGGCTCTGAACCGAAGGCCCACCAGACACACTGCACTGGGCATGAACCCACGCGCTTGGAAAGCAAAAATTACATTCATCACTGGATTTTCCTCTGTGCACTTGGAAGTGTTTCACATACCGCCAGCAGTTTAGAAACCTCTGGTGCTACTCAGCCTGAACCAGGAGGTTGAGCTGCCCATGGCCATGTCTACACTAGTAAATGAGATGTACCGGGGCAACCTTTGGTCCCATGTGCCCTCCACCACAGCCGTCAGCTGGTACAACACATCCTACACCCCCATTATTACTCTGTTTTCACGCTCAGAGCACGGTGGCCACGTGCTGACTGCCCACTGGAAGTTGTTCTCCACCCACGTGAACCTCCAAACCATGTCTGGGTGTTGCCTGGGAAAACTGTACTTGACCTGAGCCAAAACCAAACCAGATGCTGCTGTGGCAATTTAGCAATACAGACATTTGTGGCCCTGATGGCAAGTGATGCGGTATGGCTGACATCGGTACAGCCAAACTTTATTTTCCCCAAAAAAAGGTTGGTTTCCTCTACATAGCACAGGAGAGGATGTTCTTGGTACGTGCTATGTCCTCCATATGCAGGCAATTAATGGGACATGTCTAGCAGATCACAAGTTGGCATGGGTCAAAGCTGTGCTGCAGAGCATGCTAACTATTAAGCAGCATCGATGGGCAAGTTCCGTTTCTCTAGCCTTGGTTTTGTCTACTTTACAAGTATTTGCTAGAAGCTGTTGCTACCGGAGGATTTTACACTTCATTATGTGAATAGTCCTAGTGAATTCCCCAGGGCTTCTTCCAGAGTCTAAAGCCAAAGAAGTCAACAAATGCCGAAGAAAGACTTTGCTCACGGTACATTGCGCTATGTTTTGAGTTTTCTGTCTAGGCTGTTTGCAGTGGGAAACCTCCAGTTAGAGGGGGAAAAAAAAAGTTTGAGATATTACCAAAATCAGAGGGGAGAGAAAGGCTGTGATATGTTGCTACCGAAGAGGTGAATTTTGGGAGATATCTCCAGTCCTCTCCCTAATATCAGATCAGCGCTACTAACAAGGATAAAACTGGTAGTAAGAAGAAAATTAACATTGGCATCAACAAGTGGAGGCTGGATCTAGAAAGAATGGGATTCATCCTGGGCAGTTTTAACCATCAAAAAGTAGCATTTTGTCTAAGCTTACGATCTAGCGCCTCTCCAAGAATGAGAAATCGCCTTGAGAAGGCAATCCAGGCCATCTTTTCTGCACACCAACCTTAGGGCAGAACAAGCCACCCTCTGCAGTCCCTGATCTCTCCCTCTTGAGCCTAAAGAGCTGCTGTTGACTGGATGCCCCCTATTTAGGCAGCTGCAGTTAATGGAGAGAAATCCCACCCATAGAGACCAACCAGCTGGTTCCTTCTCTGGGGTCTCTCACCACTTCTGTTGAGTCCTCTCTCTGTTGCATCTCAGTCACGGACATAACCCAACATCTCAGCTGGAGGCTGCTCCTTACTGGAGAACCACAGAATAGCAGGCCACAGGGGGTTGGCATGTGGATGCCAAAGCCTGCAGTGCCATGAGATCACTCCAGAGGGCAAAGCGAGGTCATGCCATGGATGGTCTGAACCATCCAAGATCTGAATCTAGCATTTTCCATTGCTCCCTTTGCTGAGCCTGCAGAGTCTGAAGACAGGAGGGGAAAGGTGTAATAACCCCGCAGCTGGTCCATCACCCCACACAGCTCAGCCCAAGCCCCATGGGAGGAACTGGAAGGGGTTCCCAGGGCAGGATGGAACCCTTTGGATAAGGGCTGCTTCTCAGAATTCCTGAAAGACAAGGAGGGAGGGGGAAGAACTTAAATGAAAGCATGTTCCTGTCCGCACCTAGGACTAAACATGTGCTGTTCTTGGCCATAGCTGTTCTCAAGCTGTCGGCATCCTGACAAGGCGTCTCTGTAACCTCTGGGACGATGTATCCCCCAGGAGTATGTTTATGATATTCGGGCTGTATGTACATCTGGTTTTACTCGCATCAAGGAGCCTTTATGCCAGTCTGGGCTGAAGAAGATGGGAAGGTTAGCCTGTAGTGAAGGAAAAAGCCCCATTTGAAACAGTGCCCGTCTCATCTTACCCAGGACTGCAGACAATTATACAGGCTCTTTGCAAACCATTCCTGCAACCTTTTGCTCTTGGCAGCAGAGGTCTGACTGTGTTGGCAGCAGGAATACATTCTGTTCTCCTATCTTCAGAGACGAACATTTCCAAGGTAAAGTCAAATCCAAGGGGAAGGGTGGTTCCTCGAGCCACAGAATGAGCCAGTCAGTTTGGGGCAGACAAAGTCCTTCTATAGGAAAAGGCTTCATTTTTCTGGCAAAAATTCCTGCAACGCTTTACCATCCCACGCCTTTGGAAAGCCAGTGAACATGAGTGCCCAATTAGCAGAGGACAGCGGAGAGAAGAGGCCCAGAAAGATGTTCCCAGGAGCAATAGGACTTGATGAAGGTTGGGAGCTCTGGGGGGGTTCAGGAGTGTCCTCTGCTTCAGGAACAGCTGGTTGGCCTTACTGAAATTACAGTTTATATTGTGGGAGCACCTAGAGTCCCACAGCAAGATGAGGAGGTGGAAGGAAAAGAATATTTGCCCTCTCTGTACAGATTTGGGAGTTATAGTCCAGAGAGGGACTAAGCTGTTTCCCAGGTGGGTAATGACCACAAATTGAGTCCCCATCACCTGACGCATTGTTCAGTGTTGTTATCAGAAATCCTGTTTCCTTCTCATCTATGGCCGTGAAAAGACAAAAAAGATGAATGCAACAAGAATCTCCCACCAAAGGCAAAAAAAAAATCTTTTTAAAGGTGTTAGGCTGGTGCTAACTTTGTTCACCTTTTCTTTGGAGTGAGATACAACCCCGCAGCAGGGCTGTACTGGATTTGCTTTGGTACAGTTCAGCAGAACCTGCTGTGACTGAAATCACAGGCAGGTCCTAAAGTGATGATTAAAAGCCACTTTCAACAACCTTTGCTGCCCGTCATTGCTGTTCCCTTCCTCAGAAACCCTCCTCAGAAACCCCAATCGGGTTTAAACACAGCACTCTCCCATCACATTGTGGTCTGCAAAGGACTTCTATCGCAAAGCCATCCAGACCATTTAATTGCTAACAAGCTCGTTGGTTGTGCTAATAAGGGCCCTCCTAGGAAAGGCACTGTTCAGGAGCAGGAACTGTTCCCAGTAGACAGTATGAACTACACAACCTTATCCAGGTGTGTTTTGGGGGGGGAGGCTATGAGAGAGTCTACCAGCATGGGCAAGAGCTGTGCCATGGCGTAGGCAGCACCCCAGGCATCAAGACACGCACGTGCGTGTACACATACATGCGTACACTCAGACACACGTATGCCCACACATAAATTTTGGCACACTGCACTTTTCATCCCACTGGCACAAGACAACCCTGGAGATTACGTCCAGAGAATATGGAGAATATGCCCAGAGAATACTTTTTGCGGAGATAACTGCTTCCTGCTCTCTGAGCTCAAGGAAAAGCCCTGGGAGATGCAGCCTTACCAGAGAAGCCTATCCGCAGGAAAGGGTAGCAACAGACAACCACACTAACAATTCAGTGAATCACCCGAGAAACATATCAAAAGGGAGATCTTTGCTTTTTTCCTGCAAATTGGACTTTTCACGGTGAAAAGCAGACGTGTTTTGGAAAGCATTATCTAGAAAGAACCCAATTTTGCATTGAAAATATCCAATGCTGGTTGTGTCTCCGAGGTTGAGTACATGAGGATTACCATCTCCTTCACCAGTCCGATATCAAAGATGTGGAAACCCTTAATGAATCAGGATATAAGAGGAGATATCAGACTAGAAATAAGGAAGAAATTTTTTATGATGGAGGTGGTGAAGCACTGGCACAGGTTGACCAGAGAGGTGGTGGAGGCCCCATCCCTGGAAACATTCCAGGTGAGGTTGGACGGGGCTGTGAGCAACCTGATGTGGTTAAAGATGTCCCTGCTCACTGCAGGGGGTTGGACTGGATAACCTTGAAAGGTCCCTTCCAACCCAAACCTTTCTGTGATTCTATGAGGAGCTGGACCTGTGGAAGGAAGATGGGGATGCAGGAACACGCACTCAGTGCAAGCACTACAGATACGAGCCACTTGTCTTCACTTTTGTTATCAACAAGCCAAGGGCGCAGTTGTGCAAAATGGCATAACCAGAGCAGACTCAGCCTGTAGTTACACTCAGCTGGGGCTGTTGGTTACACATCAGGCTCACCTCCAATTACTGGGCCTCATTATCCTCTCTTGTTGCTGTAATTCAAGTATAATTCCAGGGAAGTTCAACAGAGACTCATTTATGAGAAGCTATTGGAGACTGATTAGGATCATTTCTGAAGTCCCTTGGTACAGAAACACTGTGGCATTTCTTTAGCTTCAAGTCTAGACCTTTTCTATTTCTGCTGTGTTGTTTTGAACATAAAACCAGAGTGCAATAGTCAAGGGAAGACTATACTGTCCCATTTTACATTTATGGTCTCCTGGCCACCAGCCAAGCAAGCACAAATGTGTCTGATCTTAAAATAACCCTCTGCCAGCTCCTACTTTCTTTTTTACGGCCAAAGAACATTGAGCAGATGACTTCATTGATTTGAACACAATGGTGCCCAAATAGAGATAACAAATAACTGAGCAAAGCCGTGTAGAAAGCAGGCGAATCAATCATGCGTGGCATGATGGAAGTTGAGACAAAAGATGATGCAAAACGTGGTGGAGGATCAGACCGTGCTGAAAATAAAACAGCCCTCTCGGCTCACATACTTCTCCTGACATGGGCAAGACTCCTGGAGAGGCAGTTCAATCATAGTTTACACAAATACGCAACAAGATAAAGATTTACAATAGAAAATCGCAGAAGTGGGCTCCAGCCGCATGTGAAAGTGGAAGGTGAATTTAGACACGTTCGAAGTAGCTACTCAGTGCACCTTTTTCATAGTGATGGCAAATAATCCTCTGGAAATGGGGCGGGTTATGCCTAGAAATGTGGGCTTTGGGTGTCATTTTTCATTCCCCCTGAGTCCTTTTTTAAATCCTGCTACTGGGAAAGAAATGAGAATTGGGTCCTTGAAACCAAGGGTCCCCGCGTTATAGTCTGGCGTCGGACTCACTGGATGACATCTCCAGTTGTTATTCTGCAGCAGTCCGGATCATCCTATGGATTATTTATGACCTTACTAACCAAAGTCAACAAAGTCTTGATTATCTGCTGTTTTCGGTTTGCGCAAAGAGGATGAGAATCGTTTCTGCCACTAGCACGGTACTTTTTATGCTCTTTTTGCAAAAACGCAAATTATTACAAAGGGCAAAGCCTGTGCTGCCTCTCTGCTCTGTCACTGAGCTCTCTCAGGCAGTGCTTTCTACATGGTATGTCATAAAGGTAGGTTTCATAAAGGGGCTTATGCCTCCACTAGAAAGTTCCTTCTGGTGATGAGACCCAAACACCCTGATGCATATCTGACGCACATGGATAGCTGAAAGTCATTGGGACATTGGTAGGAGCAGAAAAGCCTGGAAACAACAGACCTGCTGGAAGAGGTAAAGGGGACAGGAAGGAGAAAAAGAAGGGAAAACAGATTTAATATAGAGACTAATGTTCCTTTCACGTCCAATGTGAAAAAAACCTGGGGAACATAAGGTTTTCAACATGTATTTAATAAACAACATGGGCTGCAAGTAGAAACCTGGAGAATGCCAGGGAAAAAGTAAAGGAGGGGAGAAAACAGAGTGTGAGAACTGCTCCGGCTCTTCCTGAACACTGGGGGATTCAGAAAGGGCCGAAACCACAGCAAAGAGCCAAAGATGAGGAAAGCCACAAGCACGTTTTGAGCACGGCCAGCTCCACTCGAAGCAGATTAGCAGCACCAACAGATAATTGCAGAGTGAAATGCCTGCCATGTGCCACAAGACTCAAGCTTCCCACTGGGGCCTTTTCCAAAAAAAATGCAAACAAGATGTGCATGCACGGCTATAACATGCTGAGCGGGGAAAGAAAAAGGATTGAGTTAGACCTTGGACCCCCACGAAGCCAAGAGGACGAACAGTCCACACTGAAGAAGGTCATCGGAGCTGAATGTTGAACAAGGTATGAAAATAGGGCTGGGAGGAAAGATGCAGGAATAAAGCTGCAGCAAAATTTGTGCCAAGGTAGCAAAGTTTGGGGAGAAGAAGGTCTTTCCACCAAGTTTTGCTAGCCGCAGGATTCATGTTTAAGTCCCTACTCTGTTTGACCTGGTGCAAGCCAAAGGTGATCAAGCATCAACAATAAGAAGGTGTTTCTTCAATTTTAGTGCTAATCCTTTGTTTACATTTCCTGAAACTTTCCCTTTCACAATCTCCAAGAAGTAAATGAGAGTATTTCAGCTTGCTTAGCCTCTGAAGTTGATGAAAATGGCCTTTAAACAGGCCAAGGAGGAATCTTACGGGGAAAAAAAAGGCATTGAACGGGGAAAATACAGAAGCATACATAGATAAGGATTGTTGTGGACTTCTGTGAGATTTCATACGTGCTTGGGAGCTCGTTTTGAACACTTTCCTCAAAGAAGAGACCTCCCCTGGCCCACCACTGGCTCCCGTCACCCTCCAAAAGATAATTAGGACTGAGAGGCAGTCTCTGCGGGAAGGATAGGGTGCTCTGCAGCGATGCCTTGCTCAGCAATCCAGCTGCTACGCTCACCACCTCCGGGTGCCAAACGGCTTTTGAAGGCTGGAGGGATCTTCTGCAGAGAAACTTTTGCTGTTTGTGCACATTTGGGGTCTGGGTGTGAGTGCTCAGTTCCCGGCTGTGCCAGAGTCCCCATGTGGGACCTTGGGGGCTGGCTATAAAATTAAATTCTGCACAAGCAAGGTTTCTGCACAAGCACATCTTTGGGTACCTCTGGAGGGGAAGAGTCAAAGCACACAGGTTGTTTCAGCCAGTAGCCCAATCTCTGCTATTTCTGAGCACACGGGATATTCCCATCGATGACCAAATAAATGAAAAGTGCCCAGAACAGGCAAATTGCCCTCCAAAACCTACATAGGAGCCATCTCCCTGCCTTGCCTGGAGAAGAGGCTCAGGGGCTGGACCAAAGACTTAATAGAGCAGGACTTATTCATTTTGAGGTCTTTAAACCATGCACAAAGTCTTTTTGTGTATCACTAACCCATACCCTCATCGCTTCCTCCTTCATTTGTATGTCAGTGGTTTGAGTCATTTTTTACGGCTGATTTCAGCCGAGGCCCCAGTTGCAAATGTGAAGTGCAGCTGAACAGAAGGTTTTTCTCTGATCTGATAGGTGAGACAAATACTAAAAATATTGCAAATAAACATACAGTTAGCATTTCAAAGGATGAAGATAATCATAACGTCAGGTTCTTTCCATAAAGACCTGAACAGCCTTACCAAGTTTCTATATTTAACAACAATAGAGCTGAAATTGTTGATGGCTTATTGAGTTAATGACATCATTGCTGGAGGTCTCAAGGACATGCTAAAGAGACATCTTTCAGGAGTGGTTCACAGAGCTCTCACCGTCCTTGAGGTCAGAAGTTGGCTCAAAGAATCATTTGGTTGGAAAAGACCTTTAAGATCATTGAGTCCAACCGTACCTGTCCACCACTAAACCATGTCCCTAAGCGCCTCGTCTGCCCGGCTTTTAAATACCTCCAGGGATGGGGACTCCACCACTGCCCTGGGCAGCCTGTTCCAGTGCTTGACAACCCTCTCCGTGAAGAAGTTTTTCCTAACATCCAATCTAAACCTCCCCTGGCGCAACTTGAGGCCATTGGTTCTCGTCCTATCGCTTGTTCCTTGGGAGAAGAGACCGACCCCCACCTCGCTGCACCCTCCTCTCAGGCAGTTGTAGAGGGCGATGAGGTCTCCCCTCAGCCTCCTCTTCTCCAGGCTGAACAACCCCAGGTCCCTCAGCCGCTCCTCACAGCACTTGTGCTCCAGACCCTTCCCCAGCTTCGTCGCCCTTCTCTGCCCACGCTCCAGCACCTCCATGTCCTTCTTGGAGTGAGGGGCCCAAAACTGAACACAGCACTCGAGGTGCGGCCTCACCAGTGCCCAGTACAGGGGGACGATCACTGCCCTGCTCCTGCTGGCCACACTATTCCTGATACAAGCCAGGATGCCGTTGGCCTTCTTGGCCACCTGGGCACACTGCTGGCTCATGTCCAGCGGCTGTCGACCAACACCCCCAGGTCCCTCTCTGCCCAGCACTTTCCAGCCACTCATCCCCAAGCCTGCAGCGCTGCATGGGGTTGTTGTGGCCCAAGTGCAAGACCTGGCACTTGGCTCACACAATTGCTGAAGGTCCCTCCCGGTCCTGTTTTCTCTGAGTCTACAAAGTATTTACAAAACAGCCTCTGTTCCCAATGCCCATCATTTTTCTCTTTTTTTCCTAAAGAAAAATAGAATTCAACCTGAAACAACTCCCTCGCTGGCAGGACTCACAGCAAGTGTTACATCTCAATTAGGGAATAGACAAACGTGACTCTATCAAGGTTTGGAGGGGGGCAGATTTTTGTTTTCTCCATTAGAATCCTCCCAGTGCCTGAGCCATCCCTCTGCATGCAAAACTCTTTGGCAACAATATATGGTCCATTTAAAACATGGGCCGGTCCACCAAGAGCTGTCTTTGCCCACTGTGCTTTTACTGCTACTTTCTTTTATTTTTGCTCCGTTTATATTTCCTGTAGCAATTCAAGACTTTATGAGGTGAAGGAATGACAGAACAGTGATTTTTTTTTTTTTTTTTTTTAATTGCATCCCTCTTTTGGCTTTCCTCTGTTTCTCTTTTTGTTTTACTTGCCTCTGGACATTGGATATTTTTTATATCCAAAAAAAGGGAAAACCAAGAAACAGAATTTCTTAGAAAAAAGTATTTTAAAACCCAGTCTATTTTTAAATGAACTCTACAAAATCACCTACGAAAGTAAGCTGAGATACGTAATGGAAATAACTTCTAGACTTGCCACAAAATGAAGTTACGTGGAAGCTAGTGAAGGTTGTCAACCATGCATGAGGAACAACGTGACACCATTAATAATTACTCCTCTGAGTAATTAGACAGCTGCGCTGTCTCACAGGCAGTCATGTGATGCTGCCTGGAGCTCAGGCGCTCCTCCAAATGAGGTGGCCGGTCAGGGGAAACATCAGAGTGATCAGGATGGATCCAGCAGATGGGCTAGGAGCCACCCCAGGGAGACATGGGATGGCTTTGTCCCTCCTCCTGCCAGGGTGCTGGAGCTATTTTTTCTTCCAGAGCTTTGCCATACTACAACCATCTCTGCTTGTGTCTCTGCTCCTCAGCCCTCCACAGAGACACATGCCCAGTGGTGTCAGATGGACACACCAGCTTCATTTCATGGCCCCTGAGACACTCAAGATACAGCTCCCACCTCTGCAAGCTGAGGTCCTGTACCTGAGGTGGACGCTTCTGTCTCTCCAGCAAGAAGAGGAGAAGCCATTTTCAGACAGGGCTGCATTCTCCCAGTTTAGGCCAAACTTGGAAGGCTTTGACGAAGAGGACAAGGTCCTTTCATTTCATGTGAAGTGTTTTGAGATCTTCAACATGAAGGGTCATAAGAAAGCAAAAAATAGGCTTCTTATGACTCAATCAACACACAAATACCTTCATCTTAAAACAGGAGGATCTTCAATAAAGCCAAGCCTTCTTTCCACAAACTAATTTCAACCTTGATCCAGGAAGAAAGAGGCCGAGAACAAAAGGGAATCGATTCTTACCTCATAGGCCACAAAGCAAGAAAAGAGTTCCTTTCAATTACTTTTTAAGTGCAACTGCATGAGTCAGGGCTCTGAACTGTCCTGATAGCATCAGCGCCCAGCTCCCTTTCCCCAGCGGAAAAATCCCACCACCAACAAATGCTCTGCTGCAGCCCTGGCACCTGGGGACCAAAGCAGAAGCAAACAGGACCATCAAACAAAAGTCAGGAGGACTGCAGTGGTGGAGAGCAATGAGCCTGGGTAGGGGTGAGCAGGAGGACATAGCTACTGATGAAAGCCACACAGGGACCTTCCACCATGGGGAGGATGGAGTTAGCTGGCAAGTCAGGGATGGCTTGGAAACGGGCAGCTCTGTCCTGGCTCCTGATAGCCATGTGCACAGAAATACAGCAGGGGTATTATTCCGACCAGGAGGGAAAAAGAAGAGAGAGAGAGAAATAAAAATAAACGTGTTTGCTTTCCATGACACTCTTAGAATGAGAAACACCAGTTATTTCTTATTCTAAGTGCAGGGTGTTGTTGTCTGTGGTGTAATACCTCCACGCCACAGTGTGCTAACTCTTGTTTTATTAGGAGCCACTGCATACCGACAGTCTCCTTAGGATATTCTAGATAGAGGTTTTAAAAAAGATACCCTGTGTGAAAAGCAAGTTTGCTTGGCTAAGCACCGAGAAGTCAGGAAATGCTGTGGCCATGGTTATTATTGCTGTTTCTAAAGCAGCAGGACCACAAGCCTCCGTCAGTGTGTCCTTCATCCATCCACGATAGGTCTTGCAGGGCCTGGAGGTGAAGATGGCATTAGCTCAAAGCAGTAAGTCCACAATGTCCTGGCAAAGGGACATTCACTCCATGCCCATGCCACTGCAGCTGCAGCATACACACATGCCGCACAACCCTGCGCCCCGGCTCCCAGCCCTAACCCCCTGTCCCATGGCCTGATGATCCATATCTGCTGTCCACCAGCCACTTTGGTCCCATGCAAGGAAGGAGCACCTTCCTTGTCTAGGTGAGAGAAGTGATGGCTGCAGCACTGGGCATGGCAGTGCTCAGCCCAGCTTGCGAGCAAGCACATTTCCAAGGCATGGTCAAGAAGCCCAGCACCCCTGCCATGTCAGCACAAGGAGGACATGGAGCTGTTGGAGCGGGTCCAGAGGAGGCCACAAAAATGCTCCAAGGGCTGGAGCACCTCTGCTACGAGGCCAGGCTGAGAGAGTTGGGGCTGTTCAGCCTGGAGAAGAGAAGGCCCCGGGGAGACCTTAGTGCGGCCTTGCAGTGCTTCAAGGGGGCCTAGAGGAAAGGTGGGGACAGGCTTTTTAGCAAGGCCTGTGGTGACAGGACAAGGGGTGATGGGTTTAAACTAAAGGAGGGCAGATTTAGGCTGGGTAGAAGGAAGAAATGTTTTACACTGAGGGTGGTGAAGCACTGGCAGGGGTTGCCCAGAGAGGTGGTGGAGGCCCCATCCCTGGAAACATTCCAGGTGAGGTTGGACGGGGCTGTGAGCAACCTGATGTGGTTAAAGATGTCCCTGCTCCCTGCAGGGGGTTGGACTGGATGGCCTCTACAGGTCCCTTCCCACCCAAAGCATTCTAGGATTCTATGATTCTATGATGCTATGTCCGCTGCAAATCCCATCACAGAAGCCAGGTCAGTGCTTCTTTTTGCCATGTGGGGTCAAAATTATTCCAAGGTCCCACAAGCACCTTCCCAAGGCACCAGTCTAAGGCACTCGTCATGCTAGCTGCCTGCAAGAGTCAAGACAGAGCCACAAGCAAAAGCAGGAGGTGAACCACCTTCTCCATTGCCCATGGAGGGCACCTGCAGTGAGTACAACCCCACTTTCATAACTTAAATTGGAGGATGTGAAGCCATGAATCAGGGCCTTGACACGTTAAAATCAACACCTGCCAAACATCATGCACCAGTTTCACTTTTGATTTTCATCACCGTAATGAAACTCGATCAAACCTCCCAACCATATCAGACCGGGGAGGGACTGGCAGGGATGTGATAACCGGAGCCACCGTTGAGGCAGGACCCCTGAGTGGGAGGAACTTGTTGAAGAAGAATGCAAAATCCAGTGTCAGACCCTGAGCCAGTTCCAGGATATTAAAATAGAAACAGTAACACACCTAAATTTAGCTTTCCGTCTCCAAATGCTGAAGTTATGGGGCCTGATGGAACAATACAGGCTGTAACGGTGCGCCTCAGATGGATAAGATTTTGGCTGGCTTTTAAGGAAAAGAACCTTATTTCATCATGTGTATTTCTGTCTGTGCTACCCACTGGCCAGTCCCAGCTGCGTTCAAGAACAGGGCTGAAGCTCTCAAAGACTGGTGAGGCCGCACCTCGAGTGCTGTGTTCAGTTTTGGGCCCCTCACTCCAAGAAGGACATGGAGGTGCTGGAGCGTGGCCAGAGAAGGGCAACGAAGCTGGGGAAGGGTCTGGAGCACAAGTGCTGTGAGGAGCGGCTGAGGGACCTGGGGTTGTTCAGCCTGGAGAAGAGGAGGCTGAGGGGAGACCTCATCGCCCTCTACAACTGCCTGAGAGGAGGGTGCAGCGAGGTGGGGGTCAGTCTCTTCTCCCAAGTAACAAGTGATAGGACGAGAGGCAAAGGCCTCAAGTTGTGCCAGGGGAGGTTTAGATTGGATATTAGGAAAAACTTCTTCACGGAGAGGGTTGTCAAGCACTGGAAGAGGCTGCCCAGGGAAGTGGTTGAGTCCCCATCCCTGGAGGTATTTAAAAGCCGGGCAGACGAGGTGCTTAGGGACATGGTTTAGTGGTGGACAGGTACGGTTGGACTCGATGATCTTAAAGGTCTTTTCCAACCAAATGATTCTGTGATTCTGTAACAAGGCAGCAGGGCCAAATCCATGGCCGTGGGAGGGATGGGGAGACAGGGAGATGCCTGCATCCAGCAGGATGCCCAGCTCACCCACAAAATCTGCCTCCGGTGGGTACCAACGTATAGAGCAAATTGCCCCAAGAGGAGGTCTAGAGACGGACAGCTTCACCGTAGGGATCCCCACGCCAGGGGAGGTGTGAGCATTGCCACCCCTTTCCTAGGACAACCACAACCCCACATCTGCAAGGCCTGGGATGCCCATCCAGCACAGCCCTTGTCCCCTGCCAGCCTGCCTGCTCCCTGCCTGATGTACGCTTGCTCCCTTGCTGCACCGGGTGAATCCCTCCTCTTGCCGCCCAGAGCTTGGAAACTCGGCCATAGGACCCAGCATCCTCGGAGCTGGGGGAAAACAGGTTTGTGCGTGCAACTTGAGAGATAAACCACTGACTTCGTAAAAGCCACAGAGAGCCAAAAGCGAACAGCAAAGGGAGGAAATTGCTAAGTAGATACCCTAATTAGATAAGAGTGTCATTGCTGCACAGAAATAACGCAGAGAGGAAAGTCAGGTCTGTGGAAGATAGAAAGGCGTCCCAGAGATTAGAGTATTTAGGACAAACCACACGAGGGGCTGTGAGAGGTTTCAGAACGAAGTACCGGGCTTATCAGAGAAAAATGTGTAAGAAAGCAAAAAACACTTTAATTAAAATGTCAGCATTGGGCAGGCTGGTCACAGCAAAGCCAGCTCGTGAAGGATGGCTGTTCCCAGGGTCGGCCCCGCTCTCCTTAAATCTGATTGCTTCTTGCAGGTGTTCACAGGAGAGGAAAGAAGATGCTGGGGGGGAGATGGGGGGGACATTTTGCAGTCGGTCACCCTGGGCAGGGCTGGCGTTTGTGCACGGTGGGTGCTTCGAGAAACCCACCAAAACCTCACAGGATGCTCCGACCCAGTCCAGCTCCCCTGGCTAAATTGAGAGGGGTATAAAAACACCGACGTTTGCAACCCATGAAAACAAAAGCTGAAATCTCCTACCAGGGTGAAGCGATCTTAGAGTGCCTGCACATCTCAGCCACCATCTGTCGTCATAGCAGTCTGTCCCAAAATACACCCAAATCACTACAAAGCGGGGCGAAGCTGAAATCTCCTTGTTGGGTGTTTTTGACATGGAAGTCAGCATCAGTCACCGAGACAAGGCTGCAGTAAACAACCCCTCTCCCAGTGCAGTTATTTACAAGCCACGCACTCTAAATAGCAGTCAGGTATTCGGGCAGGAGGTTTGTCAAAGCCATCTCTGCATTTTTAAGATTTCTGGGGGCACGCAGCACCCTCGGACTGTGGTTTCTTTATACACAGAGCATCACAAGACCTTGGCTCCTGGAGGGGGTCGGAAAGGTGGGGGGTTGTTTCTTGAGAAGGAATAACAAGGACACGTGTGCATTTTGTGCTTAGCGGAGGATCATGTTCAGCGCTGAGCACAGCCCTGGGCTGGCTCTTGGGGCTATCTTCAACAGCATCCAGAGACGGTTTTTCTGGCTCGTGTTACAAATACATTCATGCCATGCCACAGCGCTTTTACAGGCAGGAAAATTGATCTCCCCTTCCCAGTGGCAATGCAGTCCTGGTGGCTTAACCCTTGAAGCACCTTGGGAGTGCTGGAGCAGGAAAAAGCACTCGTGACTTGGCCAGAAGGGCCCAATCCTGAACCTGGCAAGGTGGACAGGAAACTTTCCCTGAGCTTCGGTCGAGCATGGTTGAGTACGGGGGACTCCCCACCAGCTGGGAGACTGACAGTAAGTGGAAAGATCATTTGGGTGATCTTTCCTCATTTGACATTGTCATTTGACAATGAGGAAGGTGAGGCAGATTGTCCCTGTTGTTACCAGACAGGAGAACTGCAGATGGAGGATGGTAGGAGCAAGCCCATAGAAAGAGGTCTTCAAAGATCATAGAATCATAGAATCATAGAATGCTTTGGGTTGGAAGGGACCTGTAGAGGCCATCCAGTCCAACCCTCTGCAGTGAGCAGGGACATCTTTAACCACATCAGGTTGCTCACAGCCCCGTCCAACCTCACCTGGAATGTTTCTAGGGATGGGGCTTCCACCACCTCTCTGGGCAACCTGTGCCAGGGCTTCACCACCCTCAGTGTAAAACATTTCTTCCTTATATCCAGCCTAAATCTGCCCTCCTTTAGTTTAAAACCATCACCCCTTGTCCTGTCACCACAGGCCTTGCTAAAAAGCCTGTCCCCATCTTTCCCCTAGGCTCCCTTTAAGCACTGCAAGGCCGCACTAAGGTCTCCATCTACTATGGAGTGAACTCTTTCTGGAAGTACCCATTTCTGCCCGGAGCCTGTAGAGGAGTAATGATCTCTGGCTCACCTTTAGCTGTCAAAAAGCTATCTGTGCCTAAATGGACCTGTGAATTTTGCTGAATCCTGCTCTCAAGGCCATGGGATGCAAAGGGACCTATAGACCTAGGGCATGACTTCATCCAACTACACGAAGATCTAAGTTTGGAGTCTTTTTCCTCTCCCTGTACACTGAGTAGAGAGAGGAAGTCATCTCCTGGGAGTAACTCAAGGTCCCCATCTCTCTTGGTCTCTCCGTTGGCCAGAGGGAGTGACAGTGGTGGAAATGGTTCCACAAGTGTTATCATTTCAGCCTGTTCTATCTGAGAGAGAAGAGATTCTTGCAGGGGAGCACAGGCAAATATATGTTCGTCCTTAAACTTCTTCCATCCTTTGATTCCTCAACTTATAACATGGTAACACCTCTCCAACTCCCACAATACCATGAGTTTTTCTCTGAGTTATGTGCCCTCTGACTAAGAGAGAAGCTCACCTTCCTCTCATGTCAGCTGCTTTTGCTCTGAAATCATAACTAGAAGCTGCAATCGCGTTGCATTCTCTTTCCTTTTCTTGAAGGTAAACCTACAAATCAAGTGCGGAACACTTAGCGCTGGGCGCTGGCTTGCTTGGATCGCTTATGAATCATTACAGACCACTTTGACCTACTGGGACTTTGCAACAAGGGACAGCCTTCCTTGTCCTGTTGGGTTTTGGATACCTGCCAAGACCCAAGCTGAGCACTTTGAGGACTTCAAATGTGGTAGAGAGGGTTAAAAGACGATCATGTCCTAGTTGAGAAAGATACACAATGAGGGAAGGTATCTGATATTTCAGAGACTTTTTCATGTGAGAGGCAACGACAGAACAAACACCTAACGGCAGTGAAAACCAGAAAGGTCCAAAGTAGTGATTATGCTCAGAATTATTCTTTTAATGGCAAACATAAATCAATCAATGGAACAGCTTCACTAAGGAAATACAGATTCTCCATTGAGAAGATTTATCCTGGAGATGAAAGAGGATGTGATAATCTCCCTCACTGCCATTCAGTTACCACCACATGGCATGACATATGGTCCTTGTCATATGATGGGAGATTAGTGATGGGTGGGTTCAGCTGCTATCCAAAACATGGCCTTGCTTACATTCTCTAAATCAGGACCAGATGCTTTTTTTCTGGAGATATGCTGTGGCCTAGCTCCAAGTTCTGGAGTTGGATATCATAGCATCACAGAATAACTCAGGCTGGAAGGGACTTCAGGAGGTCTCTAGTCCAATCTCCTGCTCAAAGCAGGGTGAGCTCTGAGATCAGACTGGTTTCTTCATGGCTTTTTACAGTTGGGTCTTGAAAACCTTCGGGGATGGAGACTGCAGAACTTCTCTTGGCAACCTGTTCCACTGCTCGACAGATATATAGAAAACTGCAGGGTGAAATTCAAAGGGTTTTTTTTATCTTCCACCTCCCTGACTCCCAGCTTTGCTGAAACAAGTCTTCTAAGCTCGGTAGACACCTAGCAGTCGCAGCTTCCCACGCAGGAGGGCAGGCTGTGGCTCTTCGTGATTCCTACCGTGTTTGCCAGCAGGTTGTTTATCTGTTGTCTCTACGGTGCCTCCATGATCTTAAAACTAAATCCACATACGCCTCCAGTGAATACTTGAAGATCCCAATAGAACCCACTATAGTTAACGAGGTCACGTATATTTAGAGATCTACAACTCACTGGGAGAGGTAATTTCTTTATTAGACTTGATGATATAAAAAGCCTCCAAGCACATAATCCCTCTACCAGGTCTGACAAAGATGGCAGAGTCTAAATGAAAAACAGGTGATAAACAATAGCTCCATGTTTGACCTAATTATTTTAATGACTTGGAAAACAAGAGGAAAAACCATAGCAAGCAGCGTGGAGTGGAAATCAGTGTTAACGGTTCATTCACCTTGAGGGGTTGCTGTTCCGTCGCATTCAGGGCTTATTACAAACCATAGCCTTCGCAGCCTTACCCTTAGTCACCCATCACTCCAAAATCTTATTTACTTGCTCTCGCTTCTGCAATAAGTGGCCAAGAAGACTCAACCTTTTGAGTCAGAGCCTCTTTTGAAACCATTTGTGCCTCTGGACACCATTATTGCTACCTACATATGTCTCTTCTCCCTGAATATGGGACATAGTTCAGAGTAAAACCTGTTAAATGTTATTGCTCCTATAAAAACGTGGTACTGCTTGCCCTGGGGTGTACTACCACCGGTGTTCAACGAAATGTAACGCACTGCCACAGTGCGGTTGGAGGACGTGCTTTATACAACACTCATCGAGGGAGAAGCGGGACACTGGAAAAGATAATGGAAGTCTGGTTGTCAGACATGGACAACAGGCTTCAGAGAGATACAAGTTTCACAAGTGAGAAAATACCATTTATTGCTGTCTCTGGCTACAAAGACGAGGTGGGACTCATTTCTCTTTACTCCTGACATCTCATCTAGAAAAGTCTTCAAGCTGAGATGGTCATCCCGGACTCCCTGACAGGTGAGAACAGGCTGGGGTGTGATTCAGCTGGCTGGTCTTGGACATCCACTTCAGGGTGAGATGGGTTGTAGCCTAAGCTCCACTGGTGATGTCAACTGGACCCATTGATAAGGACAGCCCAGGTTAACTGGTTCAGGGGTTGGTGTGTATCACGTAGACACCTCCGTTTAGTCAGTTGAATCCAGCCTGAGATCAACCAGAGACCAAAAAAGCCCTTGAGGCTGGAATTCATCACTCTCTGATCCTAAATCTTGAGGATATTCTCCAGCGAACACGAGGTTTCAAACACTCTTTTTTTCCTGCATGAAACTTCTCAAAACCATACCAATGCTCAACTCACGCTTTGCAGGACACCTGGGAGTTACTACAGCCAGGCTTGTGCCCCAGAGACCTGCCAGCATTGCCTTGCTTGGCAAGATGTGGAAGGACTAGTACACCTCAGATAGCTCCACCGACGAAACTCCTGTTGGGAATCCAACACCACTGGCGGAAAAGACCTTTTGGTGTCTATCTATGCCTTCTCAGGAAGGTGACGTAGCATTGCTGCCAGCTGCTTTTTTATCATTATTCATGGCCCTTTGTCTCCATTGGAGCAGGGGCTCTGTAGAAATCCAGTTCCTCCTACCAAACTGTGGATGTGCTCCCCCGGTGCATCTCATGTGCCCCTCAAGTGCCAACGTTCATAGGTGCCTGCTTACCTTCAAGAAGCCCATATCTGTTGTATTTTCTTTTAGAAGGTGGCCACTGCAGGAAAAGACCAAATACAGAAAGAGCTAAAGATTTTCTTTCTCCAGAAGGACACTACCGATATCAACCAAAAATGATTTTTTCCTGTTAATGTCGAAGCCACAGTAGGAAGATTTAATGGTATGCAAAGCTCGATAATGAAGATTTTACCATACATAGTAATACTAGTATCATAGCAATCCGAAGCACCAGTCATGGACACAGCTCCACCTCTTTAAATATTATCCGTGCCCCAGTTTTAGAGAAGATGACAGCCAAATGATGGCTGGCTAAGCTGCCTAGCCAGCAAATTGTGAGCCCTTTGTAGACCTTGCAAGCAGGGGAGATATTTAAAAGCTTCAAAGGTGAACAATAAAGCAGATCTGCAAATCCCGGCAGGGAGGATGAACACAAGGAAAACCAATGCCATAACATTTCTGCTTGCCTCAAAAGCAAAGAAAATGAGAGGATGGCACGAAGAGGTCCAAACTCTTGGGCAGTCTCCTCTGAACCCAGTGTCCCAAGGAGAATTCTCAGTCAGCTAGACCTGCCTTTATCTGTTGGTTAAGCCCAGCAGCACCCTGCTTAAAACACATGAAGATTTCTTTAAGTGGCGTCAGACCCTCATTAAGAGCCCGGGGGCTGAGGCTGAAGGGTGGCACCTACTCACTTGTTCCCTGCTGTTGCCATGACAGATTTTAAATGACAAACTATTATTCATTTTTAGCAAGAAAAGGGAAAACATGCCACATACAAATTTTGAAACGATTGGGAGCTTATTGGGATAATGAGGGAAAATGTGTTTAGTTTTGCCGCTGAGAATCGGTGATGAAATGCAGAAGCAAAAAAAAAAAACACGCAAAAGCCACTTCTATTTCAAATTGACAGATTGCAGCCTGATTCATCTGGGACTGATTTTCTTTAGTGGCAAAGCCAACGTATCCTGCCTGGGAAGGGTAAATTATTATCATCTCTGCTAGAAAGGTGTTTCTCAAGCATAGAGAAGGTTTAAGTAGCGGTATAGCTAAATAAAGGAGAGGACTGGTGAGAAACCATGCTTGAAAGTCTGTATGCCCAGTTGTCTCCTTTGCAACATAAACAGAAAGCTCAATAGTGCCAGGATTCGGGCTCCTGTGGTAGAGAAACAAAGAGGAAAGGGAGAAACACAGAAAGAAAAGGCTTGAAAAATAGCCTAAATACAACTGATTCTGATTCGAAGTAGCATTGCCTAGCCTTGCTCTCAACTGGTTAACCAACGCGAAGTCATAGCAAAGATGAAGCCATCCACTTGGCTTCCTGGGTAGTCAGGAGGTCCAGGTAAATGTTCCTTTTCTCCATAGTCTTCACCCAGCCCCACTTGCTCCTCCGAAAGCCACAAGCTGCTACAAGGAGGGAGCTGTAGGGAAGAAGATTCAAAACGAAGAGCAAGAGAAAGGACTGATGACCGAAAGCTCAGCGCATGGCTTTCTCTTCAAGGACGTACGTGGTGTTAGACCCGTCTTGCATGACCACACTCATAAATATCCCTTTTCATCCTGGCCTGGAAAGCCATGGTAGACCCAGTCCATCTCCAAGGGGCCAGGGCGGGCAGCGAGCGTCAGCGTGAAGCACGAAGGTTTGCCAAGGAGTGTGGGATTTGTGGGGAGCAGGCAGTGGAAAAGAAGGTGAGATAGCCTTGTGCAAGAGGAAGAAGAATATCATTAAGAAATAAAGGGCCACCAATGGAAGTAGAGGGGAATGTTTAAAAAAAAAAAATGGAGGGGAAAAATAATCAAAAGGCCTAAACATCCCCGGTTTGGTTGAGAAACTCAGCATAAAGACAGCCTTTTTGGGAAAGAAAGACAAAGCGCTACCTTTTCTGGAATTCAGGGATACAGACGTCTCTTTTTGGGAATTGTTTACACCTGGACACCAGGGAGTGGACTGAACAGCCAAAAAAGACTGAGGTAACTTTGAAAAAATCCGTGTTGGGACTGTGGGTTTTGTTTTATATTATTTGTTTATTTAAATACTTTTTTTTTCAAATGAAGCAGCTAGTGTTTGAAGAGATTGAGCTTGGTGGGATCAAGGCACATTTTTAGGTTAGTGGTAGCACTATTTATCATTTTTAAGACAAATTTGATTACCCTGGTGGGAATTCATGTCTTCAGGGAAAGCTGCCCAGTTGTCATATTAATCATTGCTTTTAGTGTTTTCATTAGGGTTTTGGTTTTTGGTTTAGTATGGGATATTCATTTTTTTTCCCCTTTTAATTTAGCTTTCAGTTGCCCCAGGGCTTTGGCCCGGTAACCTTTGCAGAGTGTTTTTCCTTCAGTCCCATTCCAACCTATGAATTTTATGCAGGCTGTTAATTCGTAGTACTGCCGTTGCTAGAGATCTGTCACTCCTTCTGCTGATGGGGAACCAGCGTTCAAGGGATTCTTTCTTGCAAGAAGAAGAAATAAAGAAAAAAAATCACAGAGTGAAAACGAACATTTACAGTTTCAACTAGAGAGCATATCACGTTGATATTCTTCCAAAGTCTTTATGGGCCGCCGTTGCTATCTCCTTCTGTTATGGTAACACCTCAATGTCACGTCCCCAGATTGCCCTGTGCTTGGTGAAGAAACCCTGAGTATTTCTTACGCCAACTAGTTTGCTCAGGTTCCTCTGAGGCTCATGGAAGTAGATGTCTTGGTGAAGTTCACAGCTTACTGGAAGGGGTGAAGGTAGTCCAGCTCATGGAAGTTATAGGCTTCCACCCACTGACTCCTTCAATCAACACCAAATCCTACCTGGTGAAAGCACTCAACCTGTGGGACAGCACACAGTGGGACATCGTGTATAATCCACCCCAGGGAAACTGCTGGTGGGTTCAGACATGCGTTTCCTAGCTGTGCTGTGGTTCAGTCGGGAGGTGTTGGTCCTGCTGCAGCCTTGCTGTGTCCTGCTGTTGTTCAAAGGTCAGAGGAGAGAATCACTCTGGTCCAGTCCATAAAACATGATCATCTTCAGGTGACCTAATAAGACATGGTCACCCAGGCAAACTGAGGCAGCTGTAGGAAAGAAGGACCCTGTACCAGGTGATTCAGCCCAGATATCCAAACACCGTCTTAGGATGAGATGAATCAATGGAGGACCCTGTCTCTTTCCCATGATGTCCGAAGGTGCCCAGACCATTTCTTTGGAAAAGAAATCTATGTTTTAGACAATAAAAGGAAGATGAAATCCCAGCTTAAATGAATTATGGGACATTCCTACAGCGGGCCACCCTCCCCGAGAAAAATGTTATATCTGAGCAGTAAGGAAGTTTTAGATAACAGCTTTACAGCTGGAGCAGCAGTTTTATTGAAATCACAACATATTGCAGGCATGCTGGAAAATACCACCGAGAAAACGCTGAAACAGATTGCTTCTATTCACCCATTTTGTTTCAATCATGTTTAAATACTTCCTTTTGATAAAGAAAATGCATCTATCCCCTTTATCATTGTGATTCCCTCAGCTTGGACTTGTATTTTACAAGCTGCTGCTTTCAAAATCACACTACAGTTCACTTTATCACAAATTATATTGTTGTGGCATTTTCAAAACAAAACCGTTCTGTATTGCCAAAGTGAAGCAATTCAACATTATCACAACAGACTGGGTCGGCATTATCAAAATGAAATACTTAGATACTCTTGGAGATCAGCGTTTTGTAATTTCTTTCCTCTAAGGAATGTTCCTCTTTGGAATACAAACCAGTGGTAAAAATGTTTCAATACCCAATAAATACAAAATTTTCTTTCTCACTTAGGGCTAGTAACTAACTAATGGCAATTTGGGGGGAACATAGGGCAATTTGCAATAGTGCACATCAGGGGAAAAAAGGAAGTAGGAAATCTGCCATAATGGCCTCAATTCTCATTACTATCTGAAATACAAGAAATAGTTAAGATTTGCTGCAGTCAATAAAAGTTGAGCCCCTTCCCACCTGCATGCTTTTAAGGACCCCAGGAAGACCTATAATCACCCACCTCCACTAAAACAAAATACCAGTTTGGAGCGTTAAGTTTGAGAAGTAGCTGGCTTCAGGTCCCTGCAGGGGTGGGAAAGGAGCCCCTGTGCCGGGGGGATTGAGAAGGGCAACGAAGCTGGGGAAGGGTATGGAGCACCAGTGCTGTGAGGAGCGGCTGAGGGACCTGGGGTTGTTCAGCCTGGAGAAGAGGAGGCTGAGGGGAGACCTCATCGCCCTCTACAACTGCCTGAGAGGAGGGTGCAGCGAGGTGGGGGTCGGTCTCTTCTCCCCAGTAACAAGTGATAGGACGAGAGGCAATGGCCTCAAGTTGTGCCAGGGGAGGTTTAGATTGGATATTAGGAAAAACTTCTTCACGGAGAGGGTTGTCAAGCACTGGAACAGGCTGCCCAGGGAAGTGGTGGAGTCCCCATCCCTGGAGGTATTTAAAAGCCGGGCAGACGAGGTGCTTAGGGACATGGTTTAGTAGTGGACAGGTACGGTTGGACTCGATGATCTTAAAGGTCTTTTCCAACCAAATGATTCTGTGATTCTGTGATTCTAGGATTCCTCTCCCCTTCCCCTGCCCTCCCCACAGCAGGGTCAGCCCCACAGGAAGGGCAGACCCAGACCCAGCACCGGGCCAAAGGCTGGAAGGAGTGACTTCTGCAGCTCTGCCCATCGTGACCTCTTCCCCCCGTGTCCCCAACCCTGGAGCACGAAATTGAAGAGCTGCAGAGAAAAACATGGTCCTGAACTGGGAATGCATAAACCCCAGTGCTGGGCAGGGACTGGGTCAAGGGAGGAAGAGAGCAGAGGACACCAGAGCCTCAGCCCCACTCTGGTACATGGTCTATGCAGAGAGGCACACACCTGGGGGTGGATCAGACCTTAGGATAAGGGGAATCACCCTTTTTGGAGGAGTTGGATCCTCTGTCACGATGGCAGAAGGATCCTGGGTTAAGGAGGTTTCTGACTTGGGCATCTCCATTAAGTGGCTACCAGTGATAAGAAAACCAGGAGGTGAACATCCAGCTGCAGCGGGAGGGACCGGCAGTGCCATGGTGTGAGCTGGTCCATTCCCCCGTGCTTCACCCCCGCTCCCTGAAATGAGAACAGGAAAACAGTCAGTAAAAGTTAACTAGTGGACATATTTAAGAGAAATTAGAGGAAATGGACCCACATCCTGTGGAATTCACCCCTGCCAAAGCCTGCAAAGCCGAGTCCTGTGGCCAGATTTAGAAAGGGAGCGGAGAATTTAATGGCCAATAACATCCCTAAGCAAAAACACCAGTGCACGCCCCGCAGTCCACAATAGTGAGGCTTATGTTTCTGCTTGAATAGCTGAAAGCGCCTCTGTGACACAGGGCAGGAATGCACGAGGCATCCCCCTAAATGTCTCGCTTACATTTTCAGACATGCAAATATTATTAGCGCTACAAGTATAGCAACAAGGGCACCCAGGAGACCCAGGGCTGGGCAACCCATCCACGGCTTTAGAGAGGTAAAAGCTGTCACCCCCAACTAAAGCTGCCTAAAGTTAAGGTCTGAATAATCTAAATTTTATCCTCAGTCCAGCCCACTTCGCAAGAGGTCCCGGAGAAGCAAATTAGGAGAAGTTTCTACCCCTGTGTGCAACAAAGAGCCCAAGGCAACAAAGAGTGTGAACATAAGCCTCCTGGTTACAGCATTTGCCTGAGAAGAGTTTTGGGTGCTGGTCCCAATTTCCAAAATGTTTCTGAGAGCCCCCTAAGTGGTAATAACCGCTCTGCAACTCTGCCCCCTCCGTGGTTCAAGTGCTGGGGTGTCTGATGGTTCCCGTCATGAGCAAAGGCTCAAATTCAGCCCACAGCAGAGAACGGCTGCTGAAAAAAAGTTGGCGGCTTCAGTCCAGTAGTTACAGGAATCGTAGGAGGCAGCAAAACCTTCAGCTGAGAAAGACAGCTTGTCCCAGCAAGCCTGAGCCTGCGACCTCAGAGACCTGGCTCCTCTTCCCAGTGCCTCTCCCAGCCTGTGGACCTGCCACGTCACCACCTCATCCCTCCGTTTCCTCACTCAAGCTTAAAAAGCCTGAGCAACACATTTGCAGATATGAGTTATCGGTCAGTGAGATGCTCAAGCCATTTTTCATGACTTGCCTGAAGTCTGAAAGCAGTCCTCCCTTCTCAAGAGGTTTTGCTGTCTATAGACAGAATATTTGCACCTTCAAGTGCAGCGGCAACATCTGCCACGCACAGCACCATCCCTATTAACCGTCCCATAAGGGACATTGCCAAAAAAATTCAAGACAACTGGAATTTCTAAACCCATAGGCATGAAAACATCCTACAGCCAGTCCTTTCTGGGGTAGCTTCAAAGACTGGTGATGTTGGACCAAAACTGGTGATGAAAAAGGTGTTTTTTCTCTCCTCTGACCCCTTGGTTTGAAATCTTGGTATGGATTTAGAGGAGTAACAGCAAGAAAAAATCAAGAAGGAAGTTTTCAGTAAATACTCCCACTAGGCAGTAGATTTCACACCCCGCTGTTAGCTGTATGGTTTTCCCTTCCATTTCTTCTCACTGAAGCTGCCCACAGGTCTGAGACATGCTTCATCAGCTGCAAGCACCTATTATCACTGTGCCGCTAGCTAAATCAAATGACATTCTCCAGCTTTTGTGGTAAGAACAGCAAAATTTGTCCTGTTTTCACCTATTCTGCAGGTACCAAGTCTTGGTTTTAGAAGAGCTGGGCTCTGAAGTTCAGAGCAGGGCCATGAGGATGGTCAGTGGTGTGAAGAAGATCCCAGATGGGGAACGATTGCACGGGCTGGCACTTCAGCCCGCGAAAGTGATGATTTGCAGGAGACATGAAGATGTCTGCAAAATCACAGTGGTGCAGAAAGAGTGCCTGCTCTTTGTCTCTCCCAGAACAAGCATCTACCCCAGTGCTTCACCCTTTTTTAGGACACAAAAACCCCTTTAGGATGGAGTTCTCAGTGGTAGACTTGAAGTCCCTCGTTGCAAGGAAGGCTGTGACTTCCTACGGTCATGAACGGTGCCGTGATTTTTATCAGATTGCTCAAAGCGTGAACTAGAAAGCAACCGGATCTCCACCTATACACTGGGATTCTGAAAATGTCCAGAAATAACCAGAAATAAAACCAAAGGGGCAGCTCAGTAAAAACCCTGGGCCATATTGCCATGTGCTGTAATTTTTAGCTCCAGCAGAGTCACTGGGGTCCCATCAGTCAGCACCAGCGGGGAATTTGACCCAACACAGAGCGCAGATGTTATCCCTCTTGCCCAAAGACCACCGCAGGAGCAGGAGATAAAAGCTGGATTGCTTGGGCTATTTCTGACAGATTTCCAACCAGACCTTAGTGACCCTGCTTTCGGGATCCAGCCCACATTGGAGCAGGGAGAGTGATTATCTAACCATGGAAAATTTTCCTATTTCCAGAATATAATATCATATAAAATGACGACATTCAGAACGAGGTCTGGTTGTTTAAAATCTGTTCTGTCAATGCTGGACCAGAGGCTTCTCATAAGATCCAGGTACTATTCGTATCTTGCTTAAGATTTATGTGCAACTTAAACGATCCGTGTGTTTCAGACAAGCAGACGCATTTCCAACATCGCTTGAGAACTAATTTGCATGTTCCGGCATGTTCCATGTCAGATATCTGGGTTATTTTTATAAAGCTGCATGCTCATGAAAGTGAGATCAGAAATTGAAATGTCATCTGCTACTTGAGACTGATTACCAACTTTCTTGACATATATTTTCCTCTTAATATATTTCATATGGCTATGAAAAATTGCAAGAAAGCATCCACAGTGCTGTTTAATAAACTGAACAGGCTTTGTTATTTTCTTTTTTCCTAAGGGCCGAGGGAGACCTTTCGGCAGTTTCTCCAGTGCTTTTTCCATGGTTTCCTTCCAAACTGCTGACACTTTGCTGGTATCAAGAAGTCCACACGTCTTTTTTCCTACCATGGATCTGCCTGGTGAGACTCCTTGCTCTGCGGTGATGATATGTATACGAACTCCAAAATTCCCCTGAATTTTATGGCTTACATGGTATTGTAGTGTCGTATTTAATAAATCACGCATCACCTCATCTGGCATTTCTGCTTTCTAGAGTGCTTCGCAACTCAGGGGACCAAGAATGATGGCTCAGCAGGATCTGAAAAGATGCTGACGGGACTGCTTAGAGCCTGAGCCCTACAGAGGTGGCTCCCAAATTGTCCAGAAAAGCTCATGGAGAGCAAGGTCTCTGGAGAATCTCCCATCCTGACAAGAGACGAGATACAGCAGGAATGTGCATCTGGACCGTCCTTCCCACAGCACAGACGTAGGCTGAGAAGACACAGTTGTTGGATTAAGAAGGATCTAAACAGCTCAAAACCCAAAGGTGAGAGGTGTAGCTCCCACCTGGTGTTCAGAAGCAAGGTCTGAATATTGGGCATGGCCCAGAAGCATTGCTATAGCCATAATCAGAGCTCTTCTGCCCACACACCACGTTTTGATGCAGACATTTTGTATGCCCAAATGTATGGGCATCATATTGTCCCAAAGCTGATGATTCCTACCTCGGTGTCCTGCTCAAAGCCAGAGGTGATCACACAGTGACATCCTGCCCAGGTGTGAGCCATGCACACCCTCCAGCCTTCATGGTACTCCCCATGGGGCTGTGAGGCAGCTGAGACTCAGACCACGTCAACTTCATGGTTGGTCCTCCAGAGTTGTAGCACCCGAAGCCACTGATTGAAAGGAGCAACGTCTGAGCAAGAGGTAGCAGAGGAATCCAAGATGATCCTGATCCTCAGAAAGTCCCAAAGGAAAAAAGAAAGTTGGAAAGAAGCTAGCAATAAAAAATAATAGTAACCAAAAGCATTGCTTTAGCCCCCGCGCGGAGGTTGTTAAAGTACAGCCAAACCTACTGTCACTGAAGATTTGCAGAGCCCTAAACTAAAAGAAAGCTAAAAGGCAAATAAATACATAAGCAGAATATTTAAATGGCATATCCAGGGTATTCAGTCAAGCCAAAGGACTATCCTAGAGTGTCCCTGTTAGCCAAGCAACGTCAACAGAAACCAGATAAGGTATCACATGAAAACAGGCTGCGGGGGAAAGCTGAAGAACAGCCAAGGCATGAAGGCAACCAGCAAAAAAAAGTTCATATCACAAAGGGGAAACCAACAGACCGGGAGAGAAAAAGAAGACAAACCTCACAAAGTCACCCGAACTGTAATATCTCAGGGGTTTCATTAGCAGACCAGGGTGTGCTCTGCCTCAGAAGGCCCACGGAGAGATGTCTGAGCGGACTGGTCCTCCAGTGGTGGCACTGGCTGCAGCTCTCGCTATGATGGGGAAGAGGTTCTGAGAGGTGACAGAGGCAAAACCATGGCCCACGGTTGAGCACAGGCCACATCACGCAAGCCAGGGTGCAAAGGCAGCTCACACTGCTTTACTATCAGTAGGCTGCTCTCAGCACAGTAGCTCCGTGGAAGAGCTCAGAGCTTGTACCATGAGTGGCCACCTCCTCAGCTCCGTACCAAAATCCTCGTATGGCCAAGAGACACCTGCAGAGCTGGGCTGGGCTAACAGCGATCCTGCAGACAAGCAGTGATGCCAACCCAAGCCCCCCTACATGGACCATCCCACTGTCAGTCACGTCAATGCAAGGCATCCAACCCAAGACCATCAGTTAAACGCTTCTGCTTTACTGCATTTGAGTCCCCACCAATGAAACACAAGAAAAATGACCCAAAAGCTGGATCAGAATCAGAAAAAACCTTTGAAGCTTACGAGAGTCCTTGTCATCCTGAATGTATACAAGAAACAGAGATCATCTTATTTTTATTCATCTGACAGCAAGTAATTTTTTCCAAACAGATGATTTTTAAGTAGCTGTCACAATCCCAAATTAACTCACAGCGCATGATCTATAAAACTGGGCAGATAAATCATTCAAGAACGCCAGCCACAGTCTCAATGGAAAGAGAAATGAATCCACAATATTTTTTCATCGATGAGTTCTGAGATCCGGTGAGATGAGGGGTAGCCAAAAAAACCACTGTCCTGACAGCTAAATAAATACATTCTTCCTTTTCCAGTTACCAAAATTCAGATGGGGTTTTGTTTTTCTTTGTAACCTTGTTAATTTACCATTAAAAATCACTGCCAATCCTGAAAACATCATGCAAAGTCTGAATACTGACTGGATTTGAAAGGATCTCAAAATTAGAGACATTTACAATGTGCCAGAATGAAGCCCACTTTGCAAAGTGAAAAAAAAAGCACTCACCAATGAGATTTTTAGTATTTTTATGAGTATATAGCTGATGGGAGGTGTAGGAGGTAGTAACGCTGTGGATCATCACCTGCTCCTCAGTCCCTTAAATACCGAGGATGACGGTGACGTGGTGATGAGTCGCTGAGAGGTTTCAGTGCGCGCTGTCTCAGCACAGATGCTGAAGGATGCAGATCCAAAGCTGCCTTCCCAGGATCCCCTCCAAGTCCTTACCCAGCTGGCAAACTGGTACTCGGGGCGGTTGCGTGGTGCCTCCCAGACTGGTCTCTCTGAGCTGTTGAGTGACGGCCGTGGAAATCAGTATGGCCAAATTCAGTTCTTATGGTGTTTGTTCCTGTCTCAGCAGGAGGAAGAGCTGAAATGTTGGAGTTTTCCATTCCTGAAGAGGTCAAAAACCTCTGCTGAGACATCTGAGCAGTGGCGTTTTACGGGGAAAACCATAATTATCTGGATCAGGCTGAACTCCTGGTGTAAAGGACGGGTCTTGCACTTCACAAATCCTGGGGGCTGTCTTCTCCCTCAAGGATGAGAGAGTTCAGGTTGAGTTGGCTTGGCCTTTTGTCATTGTCATTCCAGTCATGAATTACGGCATCTCAGCCAGAGAAGAGACCGCAGTGCATCACGGATGACGTAGTCCAGTCAGGGCCCATCCAAGACAACAGGGGATGAACCACGGAAGTGACAGCTCCAAGAAACATCAATGCAGATTGACCCAAAAATGTATCGCTTTGCTTCCCAGAGGCGATTTGGAAAGGGCAAGGGGATTTGGTGAAAACAGCGTTTCATCAAAATACGTTTTGATAGAAAATACCCAGTGTTTGTGTATCATCGGCAATACCCATGCAGACACTTGTCCCAGTGTTGGGATGAAATGCTTGTCACTGCCTGCTGAAGGCCAATGAAAACACAGGTCCAGAGCTTCAGTTCTGATGTTTCAAAAATATGGGCCAACAGTCAAAAACAGCCCTGGTCATCCTCATTATGCTGCGGTCATGTACAAAGTAGCCAGAAGTTTAGTAGCGAGCAGGAACAACTTTTTCTCGTGTGTTTGGTTTTTCAGATGAGAAAATCAGTCCAGGAAATCAGACTTGTGCAAACAAACCGTGTTATCCCCAGACACCCCCTTCCTTCTTCTTTCCAACCTTTTGAGTGATCTGAATCCCCAGGTTCACATCCAGAAGTTTTCCGGAGCTCCACCTAGCCTGGAGCATCAAGTCAAGGAGGTGGTGGGGTCCCAGCTGCAGCCCTGGAGGAGAGCAAAGCCCCGGCCAGCGGTGAAGGCAGGTAGCATGGAGGAGAAGTGGTGCTGCTTGCACCCAGCCCTCACTGCTTTCTGCTCCCTGGACTTTCCAGAAGGAGAACACCAGGCATGAGAGCCTGGATGAGCCTGGAGAGAGGGTGGGGTTCCTCAGGTAGAAGGTAGATGTATTCATTCGTTCACTGATTGTGAAGTCCGCAGTGCAACTCATCTTACCTAAACCAAGCCCCAAGTCAGGTCAAGTGAACAGCTCTTTAAAGACCCTCCTCCTCTTCATTGAATGAAAAAAAGGGGGCAGGAGGGGAGGCAGAGACTAGTTTCATATAAACACAAACAGATAACTAAACAGATCTCTACACGTAGGGGAGAGTCCCACACGTCTCCCCAAATGACAGCACTTTCCAGGGCCAAATCGGGACCAACAACTGACAACAAATTCATTGCATTATGGTTCAAATCTGGAGATCACCATCGCAGACTGTCGTCCTGCTCAGGAGACGGAGCCCACCTTTTCCTCAGTGTAACTGGCCCACTCCAGCACTTTCCTCTGATTTATCTGGTGGAAACCCAGTAGTTCTCTTCTTGTTCACGACCCTGAAAGCTTGTCCCTACACTTTTGTATTCCAGCACAGAAAAAGAAAATTTAGATACCTCTCACAGAATCACAGAATCATGTGGTTGGAAAAGACCTTTAAGATCATCGAGTCCAACCGTACCTGTCCACCACTAAACCATGTCCCTAAGTGCCTCGTCTGCCCGGCTTTTAAATACCTCCAGGGATGGGGACTCCACCACTGCCCTGGGCAGCCTGTTCCAATGCTTGACAACCCTCTCCGTGAAGAAGTTTTTCCTAATATCTAATCTGTCTCTGCAGTAAGGGCACTGCAAAGTAACTTCCTCAATAACTCTGCCAAGACTCACGTATGAAAAATGTCATCTCCATGGGAGAAGAGACTGCGCTCTGGCCCTTGTGCAGCGAGCCTCACCTAGGAGGGAAACTGGTTTGCACTGGGTTGGATGGAAGGTGCCCATCCCTCCACATCTTGTCTTTCTCTTTGTACAAGTCTGGAGCACCGGCAATTTGGATTACAAGGGAGGGATAGTCCAGGGTGCTAGCTCACATCCCAGATCTGCCAGAGGTTTCCTGGCGGATCTCAGGAAAATTGCATGTACCTGTGTCTTCACGCAAGGAGGGATGAGTCTGATGCAATGAGTCACAGGAGCTGGAATGTCCTTTTTGGTGGAGTTTTCTGGGTAAAGAGTCTCACTACAGGAGCCACCTCCTGCACCAACTAACTCACTCTGTGGGATCCCAAAGGTCTGTCTTCAGCTACCAACTGTAATGAAAGACAGAATTATGAGACAGAGTTTTTCTACGCCAAAACGGAGTCAAACCAGTTATTGGGTTAGCCGTTCAGGTTGAAGCACAGAGCTGGAAGAAGCAGAGGCAATCGTTCAGCAGCAGCTTGAGCCATCAACAGTCATAAACAGCAGAAGCTCAGATGACGGTCATACACATAAACCGCTTACTACAGCTTAGCGGCGGCTGACGAGTGACTTTTCCAGTACAGATGTATATCTGTTGCACCTGAGAAGCAAAGGACCGACCCGTCTGCACCGTACATTATCTGTGCATCTCTGAGCAGGCGAGAAGTGTTACTGGTGATACCACAGCACAGAGTCAGGGCCGAGTTTCTTCTCTAACCACCATTAGAACTGTGGCCTGAGGTAATCAGGTGATTTAATGGTTTAATTGGGTAGTGCTTTCTAACCATTGACCTAAAAGTGCTTTCAATAACCTTTGGATCCACCTACAAACTTTTCAGAGTATTAAAATCACAGAATCACAGAATGCTTTAGGTTGGAAGGGACCTGTAGAGGCCATCCAGCCCAACCCCCTGCAGTGAGCAGGGACATCTTTAACCACATCAGGTTGCTCAGAGCCCCGTCCAACCTCACCTGGAATGTTTCCAGGGATGGGGCCTCCACCACCTCTCTGGGCAACCCCTGCCAGTGCTTCACCACCCTCAGTGTACAAAGTTTCTTCCTTCTATCCAGCCTAAATCTCCCCTCCTTTAGTTTAAACCCATCACCCCTTGTCCTGTCACCACAGGCCTTGCTAAAAAGCCTGTCCCCATCTTTCCTCTAGGCCCCCTTGAAGCACTGCAAGGCCGCACTAAGGTCTCCCCGGGGCCTTCTCTTCTCCAGGCTGAACAGACCCAACTCTCTCAGCCTGGCCTCGGAGCAGAGGGGCTCCAGCCCTCGGAGCATTTTTGCGGCCTCCTCTGGCCCCGCTCCAACAGCTCCATGTCCTCCTTGTGCTGAGGGCTCCAGAGCTGGATGCAGGATGACGAGCAGTCATACCGCATAGCTCCAAAAGCCTGTCAAGCTGAGTGTTTTGTCTTCGGTAGTTACCAATAGCAGACAGAGACCAAATTTAAGTTGGACTTAATTATACAGAACCTCATGCAGGGACCCCCACTAGCCAGCCAACCTGGAGCAAGCCCGGGGTCCTCCAGCAAGAGAGAGGTCACAGCGCTGTGACTTAAATGAAGGTGATCCAAGCCCGAGAGCTGGGATGCTGCAGACCATCCCTCCCGCCATGAAACCACTTGGGAATTTCCCCTGCCTGATTTGGCCAAAAACCCTCTGGCTGCTGAGAAAGGGGCAAGAGCTTTGCTCATCTTCCACCTACTTATGGCAAGAAGAGAGGGACCACGCGCAACTTCTCTTGTGCGTCCTCCCTGCAGCGAATGCAAAGGGAATCACTCCTGGCAAGGAAATTTCTTGCAAAGGGACCAGCTCACCGGGGCTGCCCTTTCCTGCCTGCCTGCGCAAATTGCAGGGGAAGAGGAGAGGGGACAAATTTCAGAGCATTTGCAGTCCAAGCATTTGGTGCCCTGCTCCACCAGGACCTCGCTGCTCGTCCGAAGCCATCAGCGACACGGGCAGCGAGGCGGCTGGAGCCCCCGAGCCTTGCAAACAGAGTTTCTCAATCCCAACTCGGAATGAAGGGGAGGAGGGAAGCGGAACGAAAATAAATAATTTCTGGCTCCTCTGAATCAAAGCCTGTTACAATCAAAACAGCCCTCCGTCTGCAGGCAATGCCCTGGGGCCTCGTTTGTCAAAAATTATACATGTGCTAGAAGCCACAGGGAAAGTCTCTTCGACAGAGAAGACCCTCCTGGTGTCAAAGGGAGCTGGGGAATGCTTTTAATCCTCTATCTCTGTCCCAGGCTCTCCTGGAGCTTGTGTGGATTCTTTGTCCGGTGTCCAACACGGAGTGGGTTAATCCTCCAGCTCTTACTGCAGAGCTTGTAGCCGACCCTGCCCATGGGAACGACGGGCTGCCCAAAGGGAAAGGAGTATAAGGAAATGAGGATTTGGGGGATAAATTGAAATGGGAAGTGGACAAGAGAGCATTGAAGGAGGCTGGCTAGAAGAAACCCTCCGCACAAATGCAGGCAAGGAGCCCTGATTTTGGTTTTTCTTAGAGTGGCACAGCGCTACCGATTTCAGGGGAATTAGTCCTGATTTACAGCAATATAAATGAGATCCAAAGCAGGTCCTCTGCTTTCAGGAAGCTTCTGCACTTAATGTCATCCATCAGCCTCTGTGTGCGTGTGCATGCATGTATAAACATGTATGCACAAGAATACAGCCGTTAAAATGAGAAATCAGAAGTCCCGTCTTGAGAGCGTGAAGATGTCTGGGATTACACCCCCAAAAGGCACTGATTTATGCTTGATATCTGGACTAGAGGTTTTCCTCTTTTCAAGATACCGGCTTGCAAGCTCCACTTTTCCTTGAGTCATCTAGCAGCCGTCTGGTCAGGGTTGCTTTCATCGTACAGGTATTTGTGAGCCACTGCGTAACACCGCCTCTTGTAGCAGGGACGTCATTTCGAGTGAGAGTCCTGGTGCTCCAGGGGATCTCATGAGCAGGTCCTTTCCCACCATGTGCGAGGGCTAGTGGGGTATCTGCATGGAAAGCTGCTTCACAAGGAGAATGGAGCAGCAATTTTGTTAATGCCAGAGATCCCCAGGTGCAGCCAGCTCTCCAGAAATTTCAGGCAAACCTCCTCGACACGTTGCCTTTGTTAAGATTGGAGAGGAAAGAACACATAAGCCTCAGCTACTTGGTATTTCAATTTCCCTTGTCATTAGTGGAGGCCCCATCCCTAGAAACCTTTAAGGTCAGGTTGGACGGGGCTCTGAGCAACCTGATGTGGTTAAAGATGTCCCTGCTCACTGCAGGGGGTTGGACTGGATGGCCTCTAAAGGTCCCTTCCCACCCAAAACATTCTATGATTCTATGATTCTATGTTTCATACCTTATGTTGCTAATATAAAGACATAATTTCTTTCAGCCTGGATATAGCCAAGGTCATCTCATCTTGTGTCTAGAGAGTTTGTTTTGCTTCAAAGGGCAAGTCATATTCTGCGTTGTCGTCCTCTTTCTTAGCCCTCGCATAACCCTACAGAGAGACGCAAATTCAGTCAGACCCCTAATTACCGTGGAGGGGATACCGTAAGAAAAGAAGTATGAGACAACGAGTAAGGAGATGGATCCAATGATGTCCGGAGGTGCCTTCCAACCCCAGTGAGTCTGTGATTTTACATCAGTGTAAAACAAAGCCACGAGTGATGCCACAGTGCCCAAGAGACAGGCGTCGCCTGTGCAGAACCTCTCAGGAAAGAAGAAGTGAACAAAACCCATTTTCTCCTGGATTCTCCAGCAATGAGGACATTTTAAATAGAGTCAATTGGATGTTAATATTGCGATCTGGAAGCGAAAATGCAATAAAAAGAGAAGCTGAGAACAAGCAAGGTGGGAACTGGAGACTGAACAACCTTTAAGTCAGTTACAATGGTCCCCCTTGTCTTGCAGCTGGAGTCTGGCCAGCGAGGTCAGGAACAAGAAACTGCTCATTCCCTGTGTGACATATATTATTTCATTACTTGGTTTATTTAATGTGGCAATAAATTCATGTATCCTACATGACTGGAATGGTCTGGGGTCTTGCTTATTATTACTGCTGGTGCAAAGTGAAGAACCAGCTGTAGCCAGATGTCTCGCCACCTAGTCAACAGAGGAAGACGCATTCAAAAGATGATCCAGCCCGATGAAGGTACGGAATTCTTACAAGGTGAACCTCTCCATGGATTACAGAGAAACCCCAAGACTGTTCTTGGTTAAAATTATGAGTGGGACTCAAAACAGGACAGTTATAGAGGTCTGCTGCATCACCAGATTTGTCTCAAGCCTGCCCTGGTGAGTGCAGGTTGCCAAGCCTTGCCCAACCCTGCACGCAGATTAAGTCTCATCCGAAGACAAGGAAGGAAACTTGACTTTGCAGTCAGTAAAATCCAAAACGTTTTAAGTCACACTAATAGGATTTGGGGTACGTACTGTAGAGGATTCATGTTCATTGAGAGTGTTCGTTCAACACCCTCCCAATTATTCTGCGGTATCTCAACAGGTACAGGGCTCTCAAAGCTTGGCATAAGTCGTGTTAGGAGAGAGGTGTGAAATACATTTTCTTACAAGCTTCCAAATATTTAGTGTATCTCTATTCACCTATTGTTTGTGGTATGCATTTTAGTCTGTGCAACATCTGGAGTGATCTGCGATGAGAAAGTTCTTCTTCCACAGATACCGAGCGGGATATTCCTGTCCAAATTTAGACTTCTATAAGGCAGACCTCTGTGCCTGCACTGTTTTGTGACTCCCTTTATAGTCACTGGAAAAAAAAGACAGATTCTGCTATGGTATGTTGCACATGACTTATTTTAAATGCCTGCCTTGGTGTGAAACAACGCTTACTCCACATCGCCCGTAAAGACATCTCGATTGGTGTAAAGGAGAATACTTGCACAGGCAACTCTCCACAGTTGCTAAATCAGCTCAGACCTGAAACAGACTTATCTGGAGGCATCAAAATTGAGTGATCAAACAAAATTTCATAAGAACCAAGCAGAGAATTTAACTCGCCAATAATTTGATGGATTGACTCCAGCAACTGAAACCCTCCTGATAATATCGCTGGTCCTGTGTGTTATAGACAACAACAAATGTCACAGAACTGAAAAAACACATCCTATTTATGCTTGAAGAGCAGATGACCTGTGAAATAAGCCCAGCTCCAACTGCAGAGCACAGGACTGCTCCACACATCACCTACACTCAGACGTTTGAAGCCAGGACAGCAGAGGTGTGAAGCATCGTTGCCTCCTCCCAGATCTCTTGACAGTGGTTAGACCACTTCGAAAACCTGCTGTGTATCCAGAGACTTTGGTAGGGCTGATTTAAAAGATTAAGTTTTTTAATTGTTGGTAATCACTGACTTAAAATGAGAGTTTGATGAAACTCGCTACTTGTACACAAACTTTTCAGAGTCAATAAACTGAGCCATGTAAAGAACGGCCTAAGAAAGGGGAAGAACCCCATCCACTCAGCTGCCACTCGTCCTCTGGATGTCCTCTGCAAGGACCTCCTTCCCCACCAGCCTTGAAGACCCCACCAGCTGCTTTACCTTCAGCTCTCTCTGCACGGTGATCAGACCTGCTGGTGAGCAGCGGAGGATCCCAGCTCATGTAGCAAACCATGGCGATGAAGAGGGCCCCCACCTAACAGACCATAACGGGCCACTGCACCTTGGTCCAGGAGCACTGGTGTTGCTCTACAGGTAAATTAAGTATCTGAGTGCCGGTATGACAGGCCATACTTCTAAATAACGGCAGTGCAGCTGCTGATAAGGCTGATAAGGGACTTTTTGCCTTCCTTTCCTGCCAAAGCTGAGCATGGTGAGATAAACAGCAGCAGAAAATCAGTCCCCACGCTGCTAGACTTTCTGAATAGCTGGTGTCGATGATGCCTGGTTGGTATCGATGATGATCAGGGCAGGATCCTGGCTAAGATACACGCAGTTGTCCCCAGGAAGCCTAAGAAGTGGCCTCCAGAGTTAATTAGCTCTCTAGGAATTTGCATGAATTACCACCAGCCCCAACAGCTTTCAGCTGACTCAGCCCTGAGACTGTGCAGGAGCATGAAGACACAGCAAGTGGGAGGACTGTTCGGCCGTACGTGTCCAGGTGCCTAAGCATGTCTCACCACTACCAAGCTTTCCCATCTGTCAATGCTGCAGAGCCATCTTTTCTCTGAAACACACGGATTTGGGCGAGTTACCGCTGGGAAGGAGGGAGCAGCTACTGCCAGAGATGGTCAAAGGTTATGGGTTTGAGCTCACCTAACTTTTCACTTCTGTAACATGGGCATTGTTGAGGCAGCAGATGGGGCAGGCTGAGAGGACCCTGGCTTGGCGTGGTGAGCACCTCTGTGATGAAACCAGCATGTCCTACTGGTCCTGGGTCATGGGCTTAAGAAGGAATTGAGGGGGGAAATGACCCCAGAGCATAGACAATTTGGCCACTTGTGGATTTAAGGATAATAATATCAACCAAGCAAGAAATGTGGTACAGAAGTCAGGGTAATGCTCGGAGAGATCCGGGGCTTCTGACACTTGCCTGTTGCATGCCCACAAAAGCTGAGGTCACCTCTCTGTGCTCCACTTTCCTTCCCAGCCTTTGCTCCCCTTTTCCTGCTCAGATTATGTGTCGCTTTAGGCTGTTGCGTTATCGTAACAACAGCCCCCCATCTCGTTTGGAGACCCCTCCTGCCTGCTGTAATTCTGATGAGTTATATATAAATCCTTACAATAATATTATATAATGTAATACATCATTATATATGGTACGACTATTCTAAAAATAATAATGTACTGTGCAAGGCGCGCAGCACCGTGCCAAAATGCTGGCTTTTGGGTTTCCCACAGTACTTTAATGACACGCTGAGTCACACGGGTGTTTCAGCTGAAGCCAGTGGGCTTATTTTACCAACTGCGCTATTAGCGCACATTGTCTTCTTCTCGCTTGCTAAGTAGCGCTGTCACGATGCTCTGAGCTCAACGTCCTTTTGTCCTGAGGCACAACCGGGTTTGAGCGCAGGGAGCCGTTCCTGGCGAGGGTTTGCGCTCGAGCGTTGCTTTGCCTTTTCTGCTTTTCCAAGTGAAACTTAATCTACAATCTTCTCTGCTACTTGAAGGATATTATTTGGTGGATGTGGTTTCCAACATATAGTTCAGTGCATGATTTAGGACCTGATCCAAAAGGCAGTAAAAGCCACAGAAAAACTCCTATAAACAACTTCAGCAAGCTTGGAGAGAGCCCACGGGTTGAAAAGGAAAACCTTTCTGGGTGTTGCTGCAACTTCCCATCCACCAAGAGCAGCCACAGTCTTTCACTCCCACTGACTAGATGAGAGAGAGCGAAATACCTTACGGGAGCTATTTAGAACCTCCACGTGACAGGAGAGAGTGAGTATTTTCTTGCATTTCCCAACTCCAGACTCGCCTGTTGTAAAGACCCACTCCAAATAAAGAGAGGAGCTGCCAGCTTTATCTTGGAGTCAACAGCCCCTCGCAAGCACAAGGGAAGGTCAGATTATTTTGGTCCCATCCCTGTCTCTGTAGTCACATACCAGCACGTGCGTTCTTCTTTTTGCAGATATCTCAGTCATGTATGCAGAGACGCGCTGGCAGTGCTGACATCTGGGACCAATTTTTGGTGCCCGTGTAGCGCAATGGAGATCCTTCCAACCCGCCAGCTTCAATGTGGGTGAAACTGAAGTTCTGACTTTGGAGACGAGTGCTTAACCACGTGTATTTTGTCCTTGCTTATCCCAAGACAAAACACAAAATGGTTCTACCTGGACCTACACAGGCAGAAATGGGATTCAGCCATTTAAATACACAGCAGGCTTGCATGGGCTCGTCACTGAAAAAGGAGTAGAAAGAAAAAAGTACTCAAAGCCTCCAGTCCCTTGCAAAAGGGTCATTAAAATTAAATTGGCGTCAAAACATCGCTGAGGTGCTTCAGGGGTCAAGTTGCACCTCCTGACACATTTCTAAAAGCCTGAGAGGATTTCCACAAGAACAGGATGCGTACGATGCGGGTAAAGATGGACTGAACTGGTATTTGTCCCACTCTCTGGCCAAATAAAATGTGCAAGCAAATACCTTTGGGAGCGGCAAGATTACATCGAGCATGCTCATACTGCAGACTACGGCATCAGCAAACCTAAACCTTTCCCTTCACTCGTGGACTGATGGTCTCCAGAAACATTGTCATTTCATGGTGAAGTTCTCCATGGTGCAGGCAAAGGACGGATCCATCCATGGCTGTTGAACATGGTGGTCCGATGCGTCTCACAGCCCTGGGATGCCATCCCACCTCGCTGCTGGTGCAGTAGTCTGGGAACCCTCTACTTATTTTTGTTCCCACTGCCAATGGTGGGTTACTGATACGTGGGGCACCCCAGCCTGATCTGCTGAGGCCATTGAAGTGTTGTGCTGTGTCCCTCAGTGATGTTCTGCTCTGTTCTCATCCATCACAGGGTTGCACTCACGTCCTCCAGGGATATTTGGGCACCTGGCTGGACCAGGCCATTCACTCCTCTGAAGTTCTTCAAGAAGGACTTTTCTAGCATCTGAAGAGCTCTTCAGCTAATTGTCCATTGCAAACCAGTTGCTGTAACATAGGTTTCTTGTGCCACTTGAGACCCTCTGGTACCCAAGCATCATGACAAAGATAGCTGATATGACACAGGGGACCTACTGCTTTCTGATCAGGGAGCTGGAGACTGGGGGAGATACTCCAGCAGGTCTCAAATGCCTCTGGACATCCCTGCTGAGGCAACTGAACCCCAACTCTGAAGTCTGGCTTAACTTGCCTTACTGCAATTCAACCCATGATTTCTTGTCTAACGTCTCCCGTATTCTCATACCCAGCAATATTGGTATGGTAGCACTGAAGTTCAGGGCAGGTAGATCAGAGCCTTTGCAAAAAGGCTGGGTGGCTTTCTTATAAAAAGAAAAACTATATTTGCAACGCCATTTAGTAAAAAAGTCATGCCTATGCCTTCATCCCTTGTGTTTTCGGCAATTTTGCCAAAACTCACTTGCTGTGAGGGTCCTGTTATGGAAGGTGACTGCAACACACTGGCAAAACTAAGATCTTCCTCCCATTCCCTGCAGCAAAGTTCTCATCATGACATGACCACATGGGGCTGCAATACCTACCAGAGAGGCACAAAACTGGCAAAGAGCTGGAGCACTGCAGTGAGCGGTTCTGCCCAAGGCTGCCTGGACTCAGCTGCAAGCACTGGACTAGAGGGATGTTCAAGCAACACCAGGATTGGAAACATGTAGGCACCAACAAGCCAAATTTGGTCTGGCATCACTTTTGCCCTGTGATTGGAAAGATGCCCTTAAGGCTGTCATGGGTTTCATATCAGTGTCCTCCTTGACAGTCTTCTGCTGTTGAAAGTGAGGGAGATCATCCACAGAGGTCATCCGCCCTCAATTTCCTTCACGCTAGCTGCTGTGCTGGCCCAATCTAGGCTCATTTTGATGAATAAGATGGGATTTAGCATTGGTAGACACCTCCAGGACCTGTCAGTACTCTGGGTCTTCTCTACAGCCAACAGAGACAGAGAGAGTAGAGTCAGCAGGATTCCTGAAATAACTCATCCCTTTTTAAACCGATGTCTAAAATAGGTCAGATGAATCACACCTTCAAATCGCTTGTTTTTCTTTGTGGCGTATAAACAGAGCCCAGGGTGACAGCTCAGCTGGACGTATCTGCCTGTGGACATCTCCAGAGAGGTGATGTGGGTTGCACACAGGCTGTCACACAAGATTTACTCAAGCCATTTCCTTCAGAAGAACCTATTTTTTTTTTTTTTCCCACACCAGACCGAGAGGCACACCAACTAATGGTGAGCATGCTGGAAGAGATACAGTACTTTGTGCTTCAGAGCTTGCGTCAGCCTTTGACTTTTGGAGGTCAGGATGAGATTTAATCCAAGAGGCAAATTATTTTGCTGCTTTTTCTTCCAGTGCCTCAAGTCCTGTCAGAGACAGAAGCCCGAAAGCACAGGTCAGATCCACGACGTTTGTTCCTCTCTTATCCCAGGTAAATCAAAGTGCTTCGTGTTGAAAGCCCTGAGCTGATCTGGAGAATGGAAAAACCCTGACGATGCCCAGAGCTGTAGCTGGTTTGTGCATGCGACGGGTCTGGTTCCTTCTGGTTTTCCCCCTCCACGGGACCACTTGCCGTGGACGACAGTATCTGAAACTTCACAGGTCTCCAGACACGAGACCTCACACTTTTTAAGTGGCAGCACCAGACCTAGACCCTGCATGAAGGGTTCTCCGGTTTCCATTTTAATCAAGCTCTTCTGCATTCCTGGAAAATATATTTCTACTCCAAGAGGAATACAGGGTTTATTTGCCGAATGCCCAAAGGTACAATTCCGCGTTGAACTATTGCCCACAACGTTTCAGTTTAACAAGGTACTTCCATAGTTTGAGCAGCGGAGCAAAGAGAAAGAAGAAATCCAGCCTTTAATAATACTCCATTTGACTGTGGCAATCTTGCACGATAAAAAGTGAGGTGTTTTAGAGACCGGAGCTCTACTGCAGGGATTATTAGAGTCAGGAATACACATCCTTAAAACCCGTTTTCCAGCTCTGCTTGATGCAGAGCATCCTGAGCAGCACCGATGCTTCTCTTCTGTCCTGCACTCAGCGACGTCCTCGTGCGTGAGCTACTCCGTTCCAGCAGATTAAGATAATACAGACATGTGCTGATGCTGCTTTTCACCCACGCCTTGGAGATGGCAGATCCATGCAGCGAGGCAGCGCGCGGGAGGAGGCTGTGCCGCTGATGCCTCCAAAGTCATTATTAGGCTGTCTTTCATCGTGCCGCCCCTAATGTCTGCTTAACGCCTCCAGCTGACCCACGGGAGCAGGACATCCAACATCCAATCACTTCTGGAAACCTCAGCTCCCGTCACCTGCAGCATCCTATGATCAGCAGCGCACAGCAAATATGTTTTTACCAAGTCTTTCAATACCGGGGCTATTCCTTTACCCCAGAGAACGATGAGCGGGTTGCAACTGTTGGTCGTTGACCAACACCCCCAGGTCCTTTTCTGCCGGTCAGCTTTGCAGCCACTCATCCCCAGGCCTGTAGCCTTGCATTGAGTTTGTTGTGACCCAAGTGCAGGACCCAGCACTTGGCCTTGTTGAACCTCATACAGTTGGTCACAGCCCATCGATCCAGCCTGTCCAGGTCCCTCTGCAGAGCCTTCCTACCTTCAAGCAGATCAACACTGTCACCCAGCTTAGCGTCATCTGCAAACTTGCTGAGGGTGCACTCGATCCCATCATCCAGGTCATCGATAAAGATATTAAACAAGGCTGGCCCCAAAACTGAGCCCTGGGAAACACCACTTGTGACCGGTCGCCAACTGGATTGAACTCTGTTCACCACAACTCTCTGGGCTCGGCCAGAAATACAGAAGAAGTATTGTCTTCTTCTGTACACATTTGGAGACTGTTGTTGTCTGGGCAGTAGAGAAGAGTCATTGATTCACACCTAACACCATAAACAAGATTTTCTCAAAGCCACTGAGATGTACCTCACTGTGCAAAGCTCCTGTGAATGCTCCTACGTGCCCCAAACCTCAGCAGCAAGAGCACGGAGTCTGAGCCGGAGGGACGGGGAGGACAAGCGTGGTGTGGATATGCGCTGGGGATGGAGTGGCAGGATGGAGGGCAGGAATCTGGTCGGGTAGTTATGTGGATCAGTTCTTCCCTTTGCCGGATGTTTCCTGAGGTGTCGTGGGAGGCTCTGGACAACTGGATGCACTCCAGTTGGTTTGGCTGAACCATGGTCCTGTGGCTGACTCTGGGCCGTTGCTTTTGGGTGTCTTGTCTGGCCCATGAGGTTAATCAATACACGGGGGCACCACGCATTGCAGAGGGAGAAGGGGATTTGCGGCCCCCATGAGAAAATGACCCCATTCAGCACCCACCGGTGACGCAGCGGTTTGGTCCCCTCCCTCCTCTTTGTGCTTGTGTCTGACTTGGAGCATGGGGAAAGGTGCCCTGCCAGGGCCTCCGGGTGCAAAGAGGGAGAAAAGGGGATTAAATTGCATTCAAACCAGAGTTTCAAAGTGCGGTGAAACAAGGCGTTTAGTAGGCACGGTGGTGTTGGGTTGACGGTTGGACTGGATGATCCTAGGGGTCTTTTCCAACCTTAATGATTCTATGATTCTATAATACAGCACCATTCAGAAACTGCAGTTGCAACCCGCTCATCATTCTCTGCGGTAAAGGAATAGCCCTGATATTGAAAGACTTGGTAAAAACATATTTGGTGCGTGCTGCAGAGGGCACGAATAAGTACCTGCAGCATCCTGTGATCAACAGGTCCATCACTGACCCGGAGCCAGCTTGGCTCGATCACCCACAGCCTGGATGAGCTGCCTACACATAACCAAGAGCTGGCTGCAAAACCAGCAAAGGCTTTAACCACTTTGTCTTGGGTTTTTCTGCACCATCCCAACCTGCCTCACTCTGCATGGCTCACGCCATCACAGACCAGCGCTGGGTTCCGGCTGCTGTCACCCCGCACCCCGTCCTGGCCCTGAAACTGGGAGTAACACAAGAAACCGGCTCCTCCAGCAGCTCCATTTGCTGGGATCCTTCTCTCCATCAGCTCCTCTCCAATGTGACGAGGGAGATCAGAAAAAAACCCCACCCAGAAAAAAAACAACGTTATCTCCTGGGTGCCACCTCCTGGCTGTACAAACAAACACGATGCACCTTTCAAATGGTCACCTTCTCCCTAATAGCAAATGTCACAGAATCACAGAATCATTTGGTTGGAAAAGA